>PVIU01005259.1:0-115799 GCA_004026605.1 Ondatra zibethicus | reverse complement strand
TTGGACTTCCAACAGGGCAGGGCACCATGCCCTCTTTCAAGGAAGAAGGGGGAGGGAGGAGGGGTGGGGGGTAGTGGGAGGGGACCGGGAGAAGGGGAAGAAAGGAAAAAAAATTTTTTTTTATCTTTAATTATGTTCTTGAATGGAAAAAATAAAACAAAACAATGTATGGAAAAAAAAAATAAAAAAAAATAAAAAAAAAAAAACATACACCTATACATGAACAAGTAAGAATCCTTTTAAAAATTCTATTACCAAGATCTTATACCTTAGGCCTAAAATTTTGTGTTTTCCCTCTGAATGTTTAAAATATTAAGAGCATTTGGCTAGGTGAGTCAATAGTGAGTTTTCTCCAAGGACCATGGAGTTCTGGGAACAGAATTGCTGCAAAGGCCCTGAGAAGCTCAGACCCGCTCTTTCTCCGAGCCAGCTTGTTTGTTTGTCTGGACATCAAATTGTCTCATCACAGCACACTGGGCTTCCTTTGTGATACCAAAATTCCTTAAGTGTCTTTGGCCACTGTCCAGCCTTCCTAATATTAGTTACATGGCGGATATTCAAACAGTCCTCCAAGTCAGCACTCTGAAACCTTTCCTATTTGCATAGAAATTAGATTTCACAAACCATCAAAGTGAGAACAAGTTTCATAGCCCATGTCCACAAATGCCTCTCCACCATAAGTAGACTGTAAACTTTGCCTCCAAACACTGATTTTTAATGCCATCAGTTTACGATGCCCAAGACACCAAGGAAGGAAATACAACCTGGCATCCGCCACTGCCATAATGGAGACTTTTCCCTTGATGGCAGCTTCCCTGAGCATGACTTTGCTTAGGTGTGAATTGAAGGTTTTTTATATTGGTGTATCATCAAAATTAGATTGGCTTTGTATTTTGAGTCTGTAATCTATTTTTTAAACACCAGCAGGTATAAAAACCCACACAACTATTGGTAAGTGACAGGAAAATGCATTGCCACCAACACAAGCGTCAGGAATGGTCACAGTTCATAATTCTGTCCTGTCACTTTTAATCTGCTTACTAGTTCATGTTTTACCAGGTAACTAATATGTGCTACGAATTGGGAATATTGAAGTCTGATGGTTTGCCTAAGGACAGGGGGAGAAAATAAGAAGAAAAAAAGAGGTCAATAGGAGACTAGTGGGAACAGAGTGACTGTCTTTGTTGGGAAGCAAAGGGCAACTCCCCAGCTGAGGTGTCATTTGAACTGGGTCTTAGCAGGAGGAAGCAGTATTCTGACATCCCAGCTAGACGTTGTGCATTGTGCTTATAGAAAGGGAGTTTAATCCAAGGGAACTTGAAGTGACAGGGCACAATGTCAGAATGCCACCTTCTTTATGTGTGTGCAGAAACATTGACTTGTTTCTTTGGGCTGAGAGGTTGCCCTGAGGCCAGGAATGTGTTAGTGTGCCTAGGTCTTCCATTGGCTCCTTCCTGCCCACCACCTTCCTCTGCTTTGTTCTGGGCCCAGAATGTTGACCCTGGAGGGTGACTATAACTGCAGGCGCCATGACACTGGCTCCTGGACAGCATGGAGAAATGGAGGCCCCAGAAAAACCAAAGGCAAAGGAGAGACTTGTGGCCATACCTAGCAGAATCTTTTGCCTTTCTCATGGTTGAGGACACCACTTCCTCTCCTGAACTGCCAAGCTAGGCTGACTGTGCCTTCTTCTATTGCTCCTCATCCCAGGTGCTGGGGCCTCTGTGTTGCCCCTGTGCTGGTTTTAATGAAAATGATCCCTATAGTCCCATACATAAATACATACATACACACGCATATGCATGCTTAGTCATCAGTTGGTGAACTGTTTGGGAAGGATTAGGAGGTGCGGCCTTGTTGGAGGAGGTGTGTCACTGGGGATGGACTTAGAGCCCACATGAAGCCCAGTGTCTCTCTGCCTGCTGCTTGAAGATCAGAATATAAAGCTCTCAGCTGCTGCTCCAGTGCCATGCATAACTGCTTCCCACCATGTTGATTATGGACTAACCCTCTGAAACTGCAAGCAAGCCAATTAAATGCTTTCTTTTATAAGAGTTGCTTTGGTCATAGTGTCTCTTCACAGCAATAAAACAGTAACTAAGATACCCTCCTTGAATTCTCTATGCCCCTTCATTGCCAGTTTCTTTCATAAGGTCCTCAGTGTCCAGAGTGGCCTGTAAATCATCTATATCCTTCTAGACTGCAACCCTGGAAACTATAAAGGGGTCTCAGCTCTCATGTGGCTCATAATCCAGTCACCTTGAACTTGACGAAGCTAGAGAATGACTAAATTCACTGTTAGAAGAATTATTATTTTTCTCTCTCTCTCTTTCTCTATTTCTCTCTGTATGTGTATGTGTGTGTGTGTGTATGTGTGTGTGCATACAAGTATACAGGTGTCTTGGAACCCTGGAATTTAATTTACAGGTGGTTATGAACTGGGGACAGGAATGGTGCTGGGAATGGAAACCAGGTCCTCTGAAGGGGAAGTCAGTGGTTTTCAACGCTAAGCTGTTGCAATGAGGGGCTCGGACTGCGTTCCCAGCGCAGGGCCCCTTGTGCCATCCGGCTCCCGGTGTGTACCTGAAATAATTACACGGAAACTGTATTCATTGAAATACTGCCTGGCCCATTAGCTCTAGCCTCTTATTGGCTACCTCTCACATATTTGTTTAACCCATTTCTAATAATCTGTGTGTCACCACGAGTCGTGGCTTACCGGGAAAGATTCAGCGTGTCTTCATGGCGGGCAGCTCTCTCTGGCTCTGTCCCCTTCCCAGTATCCTGTTCTCTTTCTCCTGTCTATCTAAGTCCTGCCCTATCAGAAGGCCAAGCCAATTTCTTTATTAACCAATAAAAGCAACCCAAATACAGAAGGACCCTCCTACTCCACTAAGCCATCTCTCTGGGTCAAGATTTGGATGGAGGGACAGATTCTGAGAAAGAGGCTGCTGCTGTAGTCCTGGTAACAGGTACAGCAGTGAAAGAGTCACCCAGAGAACAATGTGAGAGGTCAGTCATGGTGAATGGGAAAAAGCCATGCAGGTTGTCCCTTACATCCTGGCCACCATTCCTGAGCTGCTGTGGGACAATGTTTTTGTACACTGTAAGATTTGCCACTTGCATTGGTTTAATAAAATGCTGATTGCCCAGCATCCAGGCAGGAAGTATAGGCAGGATAACCAGAACAGGAGAATTCTGGGAAGAGGAAAGGCAGAGACATAGTCATCAGCCAGACACAGAGGAAGCAATATAAGAATGCCTCAGTGATAAAAGGTACCAAGCCATGTGGCTAACATGGACAAGAATTATGGGTTAACTTAGGTTGTAATGGCTAGTTAATAATAAGCCTGAGCTTATAGGCAAAACAGTTTGTAATTAATATAGTTTATGCGTGTTTCTTTGGGACTGAACAGCTGTGGGACCAAGCAGGACAGAAACTCTATCAACACTGAGCTAGTAATCCAGACGAAATTTGACAATAAGTGGATATACTGATTTAGATATTGATCACTTTTGGTATGACCTGCTTGTGAGTCATCTAGTGGGGTATCTAGGTTGTTTGGGGTGTCTGGGTCTGACTTCAGGGTGAGAATTATAGGTAGGCATCATTGGGCATGAAGCTGAGCATGTGGTCAAGATAGCTAATAAAGAAGGTATTACATTAGGCACCAAGGAAGTCCCCCTGGGGATGCCACCAGAACAGTGGCATATATACATGGTCCTTGATAATGTTCAGGGTAGATCCAAGTAAGCCCATCATAAGCTGAAAATATCTGAGTTCTAGAAATGTTTGATATACCTACCCTACTGGACAGTCTGGCTTAGCCCAGCTACCTTCAACATTGTCAAGATGCTGACAGTAGCCTATTGTGAAACTGTCTGACCAAGCCTACTCCAAAGTAAAACACTGGAAATCTGGGCAGCATATGAAATGGTGGTGAAAAACAGTAACCATATGAACATACTTTTACCACAGTGTGAAAGCTGTGATATCTTAATTTTATAAGTAGGATTTATACATACAGGACATGTAGTAAGAGGGCCCATACACCATCACTCACCTCAGTCAAAGGAAGCAGTTAAAATTTTTAAATAAAAATTGTTTTATATTTATTTTATTTTACGTGTACGATTGTGTGTCTGCATGTGTCTGTATACCACGTGTGTGCTTGGTGCCTTCAGAGGCCAGAAGAGGGCATCAGATCTCTTGGAACTGGAGTTACTAACAGTTGTGAGCCACCATGTGGGTGCTAGAAACCAAACCCAGGAACTCCAGAAGCACATCCAGTGCTCTTAACTGCTGAGCCATTTCTTCAACTCCAGCAGTCAGGATCTTGTGACACTCACATACCTGAGAAATCTCACAGAATCTGTCTTGTCATTTCTGTACGTGTTTGGGAGCAAGGATAGTTTATTATCTATTCATTTCCAATGTGAGTTGTTTTAAGTCCACAACTAAGCAGTGTTGCCTATGAGATTGTTAGATGAAATGTGGAATTCAGGATGTTGGAGGAGGCTCCATCTGAGAACTCCCCCAGGGCAGAATCATCTCTAGCCTGCCATTGCTCTATTGGGTGTTCTCTCCTGTCCTCCTCTTCTCTCTCTCTATTGATTAGTTCCCCTGGCCTTGGCTTACAAACATGGTCTACCACTTCCCCAGTCTCCCTCTGAAATGGGTATTTGGAGATACTAAAAGAGGAATGACATTGTTTAACATCTGCATTGCCATCTGTGGTAGGGTAAGAAATGGGTTGCCCCATCACACCTGTGTCTTCTGCATCTGTCTTTGGGGACAGAGGTTTGCCAGGCATCCCAGTTATTTACTGCTGCAGGACACAGAGCTGAGGGAGGACACTGAATATATATCCTCACAGTGGCTTCAAAACTGTAGTGTGTTTTGATAAGGTATCCAGGTCCACCCACTTGGATGTGATGTGGTTGGATCTATGTCTCTTCCTGTGCTAAGGGAGCAGGGCAGGGCAGGGATTATTATTCAGATAGATGTTATTACTGCTGAGCAAGAACACAGAGGCAGAGGTGGCTTGCATACTGCAGAGAATCACAGGAGGCTTGGAAGAAGGTTGGAACTAAGCATTCAGGGCCACCGTTCACTTCCTACTTCCTGAATTTCATTTTTACACTGAAAGAAGTGACCTGGAGATTGAGAACACTTACCATTTCCCTGAGCGTCTCAGATAATCATTCAAGAAAAGCATTTGGTGGCTAGGGATAGAGCTCAGTGGCAGAGCATGTAGGGGGGAAAGGTCCCAGGTTCAATCCCCAGCACTGAAAAAACAAAGGGAGAGATGAGAATGGAGGAAAGAAGAAGGATGAAGGAATGAAGGTAGGGAGGGTGTAAATGGAGATTGCACTTTCATTTCCTGGCCACGCAGACTGGAATAATCGCCACCAAACTATATTAATTACTATACTGTTCAGCCAACAGTTCAGGCATATTCCTAGCTAACACTTACATCTTAAATTAACCCATTTCTAGTAATCTGTGTATCTCCACAAAGCTGTGGCTTACAGGTAAGGTTCTGGTGTCCTTCTCCTTTGGCAACAACATGACATCTGCCTAACTCCACCATCTTTCTCCCTGCATTCAGTTTAGTTTTCCCAACTACTTATATTCTGCCTTGTCATAGGCCAAAATAGCTTCTTTACTAACCGATGGTAATAAAACATATTCTCAGCATACAGAGAGGAATCCCATATCAGAGGGGGCAGTGGGAAGGCAGGCAGTTCACATGTGCAGTGTGTGCTCCAGGTACCTTCTGGCTTACAGACAGTCTCATTCAGTCCTAAGAGCAGCAGAGCTTGTGAGTCCAAGGGGTGCAGGAAGTTTGGTCCCTTGCTCAAAGTCAGAACCATCAGTAGTAAGGCTGGGACTCAAATCCAGTCGGCCACCTCTAAGGTCACCGTTAACCCTCACCTTCCTCTGTGCTTAGCCCCACTCTCCCCACCTCCACAGAAGCTGGAAC
This sequence comes from Ondatra zibethicus, assembly GCA_004026605.1. NCBI lineage: Eukaryota > Metazoa > Chordata > Mammalia > Rodentia > Cricetidae > Ondatra > Ondatra zibethicus. The sequence continues at coordinate 109,812 of PVIU01005259.1, read as the reverse complement.
CTGCACAGGAAAAGATTATAACATGGCAGGCCATGCTTTACTTGTCCTAGGAGTGTGTTTTACTCTCAAAACACCTGTGTAAGCATCTTGCTGTAGAGCTCCATGGTGAACTTTGACCTCAGTAAGCTGTCAGTGCAGAGCCCAGTCTTACCTTAGCAATTGACTGCTGGTCTCGGTCACCCTGCATCTACCTCCGCTGAATATTTCTGCCTCCTGGACCTTCATCTCCAGTCTCTCTGTTTTTATAACTGTGGCCTGCCAACCCCTCTCCTCCACCCTGCTGGCCCTGGTTCTTCCAGCTTTACCATAAGTGCAGCTGGTCTTGCTTCTTCACACATCTGAACCTCCAGGTATGGTCACACTCATTCCCTGACCCATCTATAGGAAGGCATCCACACACAAGACCTGCACAGTGCACTCAAAGGGCAGAAGAGCCATGGGCTGCGATTGTACCCCACCTCCCTGCACTGAGGAAGCTCAGATGAGAGCAAGGGAGAGACACAAATGACCCACGTGGTGACACAAGGGGAGGGCAGAAACCAGTAGAGCTTAAAACGGCAATGCCAGTCTGGAAGCTTTTGGTTCTCCCCACATCTTGCTGATGGTGGTGGGAGGCAGAGGCACCTGCTGACTTGTTAATTGAATGACGGAATCAGGAAACAACTACAATAAACAGTCACTCTTGAGGGAGGATAAGGGGCATGATAGTGGGTAGGAGGCCCAGAAGTGCCACACAGGCCTGATGGAGCTGACTGTTTGACTGTGGGGCTTCCAACCCTGACTCTTACTTCTTGCCAGGTGAAGCACCTTGAGGACTACACTCACCTGTGAGCACTTTGCCATAAATTCTTGCAGCAGAGCTGACCACATTGCCTTTAGGAGAGTAAGGCTGTTTGGCTCATGTTCCAAATAGGCAAACTCCACCTTTAGTGGCCAGTACTGATTTATGGGGAAGCATAAGATTAGGTGTACAAAGCTTTGACTCTCACTGGAATATGGAGGCTGTGCTTGGGCTAATGTCTGTGTTTTCCCTCTCCACCCATAGCGCACTTCCAGGTGAAGGGCTCCCATCTCCACCTGCCCCTCTTCTGGTGGTTCAACCAGGAGTACAAAGGTGACATATTCACTTAACTTCACTGGCAGCTCTTAGCGAGGACTTGGAGACACCCAGGAGGGACACGCTGTGATGGCTGGGGCACATCAGCCAGAAACAAAGGGCTAGAATGGTGACATCCAAATCACATGTTCAACAACCCCATAAAGTCATGTTCACTACCTGCTAGACACCTAGGCCTTGGCCTGCTGTCTCACCCACAGAACTGGGCTTCCTCCGACACAGATCCTTGCCCTATCACAGCCCCAGTGCGTCGTGACTGTTGTCTTCTGTTAAGGCCGCTGTGTGGTTGACTAGCTTGTCTAATGTCCACTGTACCTCCACCCCAGCTGCCTCTGGAGTAAACAGGCAAATGTTTGGGGAACGCTTGGCAGCATCTGCATGCTGTGGACACTGTCACCTGCATGGGTTTTAAACCATGCCAGTCATTAGGCATCCTTAGTCACTCATGGTGAGTGTCCACTCTGCCTCGAGTGCTCCCATGTCGTCTGCCCACCAAACCATCACTCCTTCCTCTCTTACAAATAGGGAAACTGGGGCTGACGAGGCCAGCCCTTTGATCAGCATCAGATAACTTGTGAGTGATGAACCAGGGATTTGACTCGTCATGTCTGGTCCAGAGCTCACTCTCTCATCAGCATTTCCCGAGGGGAACATGTCCCCTTGTGATGCTTTCCTGGGGCTTTCCAAGCTGACCCTCCAGCCCAGTGTCCTTTTCCTCTTAGTCACTCTAGACAGGCTAAGGGGCTTCAATTCTTTTACTGCTGGGTGTCAGCCCGTACTGCCTGCCTGTAGAACGTCCTTTTGTACTCTGCAGGAACTTTCTGGATGTGTTTGTGCCAGGCCCATGCCCACTGTTTTCACTCAACTCCCACTAGATCTGCAAAACTCTCTGGTCACAAATCTGGGACCCTGAAAGCTGGCTGGAAGTATGGCTCTGTTCCCGAGTTATTTCCGGAGGAGAAATTACACTTCATTGCCTTTAAATGTATTTAATTGAGCATTCGTTCTGGCTGAATCCACCACAGAACCGTGTGAAATAGGAGAGAAAAGACCTCTGCGTGCCCCCTGCTTGCCTTGAAAGGAGCCAGCCTGCTCACCCACCCTGATGGCTGTGCAGGTATCTTCTTCCAGTTGCTGATGAGTTGAGGTAGGAGGGAGGTAATGTGGATGGAGATGAGGGTCTCACAGAGACTCAGAGGCAGCATGGCTGAATGAGTTCTGATGGCAGGCATTCTAGGGGTGCTGGGATTTTCAGGCCTCACCCATCTTAGGACACATTTCCTTGCTTTCCTTCCAATATTATAACCCTTAGCTGCCCTCCAATACCACCCATGATTTCCCAGTCTCTAAGTCCACCCAGAATAGAATATAGAAGCAGCCTGACCACTGACATCAGTCCTTCCCACATCCCTGGGTCCAGAATGATAAGCAGAGAGCAGATGATGTTAGCTCCACTTCCAGATCTGAACATTTGCTCATCCTGTTCCTCACCTTGGGGCCAAGCTACTATTGGCATTTTGGCCAAGGCTTCCTGCTTTCTCTAAGAGCCTTTGTCTTATGTAGCAAAGTGCACCCTTCTAGCAGATGGGTGAGGCAAGGGCACCCTCTCTGGTGAGTGTATCTATCTTGCCTGAGCCTTCCATGTGGTCCACACAACTGATTACTGATAAAGATGCTTCATCCACATCACCATCCATTCATCCTCTGGTCCCTCTGCTGTCAGAACCTGAAGTGAAACCTACTATCCTGAGATTTTTCAGAAGGGCGTGCACCCCCTTTTGACAGTTTCCTGAAGCTGGCCAGCCCTGCTTCCCTTGAAGAGGCCTCTCTGAGGTCCCCCTGGGATGGCTTCTCAGCCCTTGGCTCCAGTTCAGCTTCCCTCAGGGCAATTTCTGGCCAGGCGGGTAATAGATTTCTGTCTCCCTTTTGAGAGCCTTTTGTGTGCCCTCAAACTCAGAGCCAAATGCCCCCTACCTTCTGAAAAATAGAAAAAAATAGCCGTGCTTCTGGACCCTGCGTGAGGAGACTTGGGGGGATGGAGACCCTGGGGACGCGCTGGCCTGAGCTTGCCTCTGGTAACTGCCCACCCTCCTCGCTGCGCCGTGTCTCACAAAGCTCGCTTGTGGGGCACCAATGAAGCAGCTAATGTGGTGTACATCGGCTCAGGGGCACCCACCCTGCGTTTCCTGGCCTGTGATTTATTAGGTGGGCTGGGCTGGGCTGCCTCCTCCCTTGCCTTGTCCAGGAGGCACAGGGCCTGGAGTCCTCCCTGCAGGGCCTGGGACTGAGCACTCTGCCTCAGGCTCCAGAGGATACATGAAGTCGTGATTTCCACATCAGGTATAAAGAAATGGAGACTTATTCAAACCAGCAATTCCAATTGGGTCCCCTTAATGGAACATGGGCTGGCAGAAATGGCTCAGCAGGAGCCAGTGTGCCTCACAACCAGATATATGAATCTCCTGGGAGGTGTCTGAAAATACTGGTTGCCACTCAAAATTTTGTGTGTGTGTGTGTGTGTATGTCTGTGTGTGTGAGAGAGAGAGCACTCGTGCACGCATGTGCATACACACCTGTGCATGTATGTGTTATGTGCATATATTTGTGTGTGTGCACATGGGTATCTAAGTACATGCACCTACATATGCATATGTGAAGGTCAGCAGTCAATGTCTGCTGTTGTCCTCAGTCACTCTATTACTTTTGTGAGATAGGGTCTCTCACTAAACTGGAGCTTGCTGTTTGGGCTAGGCTGATGGCTAGTGAGCCCCAGGTGCCCTCTTGTCTCTGCCTCCCTAGGACTTGGATTGCAGGTCTGTTCTCCCATGCCCAGTTGTTTACAGTGGGTGCAGCAAGCAAGATACTGACTGAGCCATATCCCCAGTTCCCTGATTGCCACTCAAAAGCCTCCCTTCTAGCTGTTGTGAAATGAACACTACCACAGTCACTAAGGTAGAAGTGTGCAGTGGACAGCTGAACAGCTGGTTTGACAGTAGCGATCTCTCTAAGAGTCTCAGGGCACCATATTATTTAATAAACACACACAGTTCTCATGAACCAGTGAAAAACACTGAAACTTCAGAAAATGCTCGCAGAGGCACCCACTGAGACACATTTGCTTGAGGTCTGTAGAGAAGGTTAACCTTCGGAATCCTTCTGAGGCCAAAGAAGACTCAGCCCCACCCTGTATCATCAGGGTGGGGAGGGGCATGGCTCCCAGTGGAGTCTAAGAATTTTTTGAATATGAACACCAACAGGACCACAAAGTTTTTCTAGACTGAATGGCCCATCTTCTGAAGGAGAACAAAGGGGTTCAGAGGGAAAGGGGTTCGCACAGCAGAGTGGTGGAACCTTTCATAGAGACTGGAAGGAGAGGAGTCAGGAGGCCCTAGGCAACGGGAGAAGGTTAGAGAGGGGAAGGAAGGTCTCTAACTACTTTAATGCAGATGTGAACTAACTAGAAGTGAATGTGTCCTATAGCGTATGTTTCATGTCTGACTTTTGCTCTTTGTCAGGACTGTGGTTCTGATTGACCTATCCCTGCCTATGATGAGGTTGACCCTCCTTTTATAGATCGAATGGTCATGTAGACATTGCCTCTGTGAAGCACCTCTTTGGGTCTACTACCTAGGCACCTGCTGAGCCACCACTCCTTTTGTTGGTACAGAGATGTCCCTTGTATATGATGGGCACACTATTTGAGGTATTTTTGAAGGCTCCACACTACTCACTCAGGAGGTTCAGCTTGAGTACTTTGGGAGCTCCGGACCCGATGGAAGCCCACCACATATGAGAATGTGAGAAACTCCATCCTCCTAGCTGCTTAACTGTACCAAGAGTGCTTGGCTCCTCTGGCATGGAGGAGATGTAAAACTTTGTCCCTGTCCCATTTAACCACTTCTGTGTCATTTTGTCACCTTTGACTCCCCTGCCTGGGTTCTATTCCTAAGGTCCTCACTTGCAGCTGATTGTAAAAAGTCACTTTAAGGTACGTGTTACACATGTGGTTCCTTTCCCTATGGCTTCCGGAGAGAGGGAAGTCACGGGAAGATGAGGTGAAAGCTGTCACACCTGTGCTTTTGACTATGGTCTCCGCAGGAAAGCTGTGGTCCTCCCCAAGGAACTGGTACCATGCTGTCACTGCAGGTGTCAGCGCTCTGAAGATCAGTCACCCCTGTGCACAGCCCCTGAGCAGGTCTGCAGTGCCCACTCAAGAGTTACACCCTCATCTTTTCCTGTCCAGAGCAACCATGTTTGCAGACTTTCCAGGATCACTTGAATCCCATAATATCAACCTGAGATCAATCTCACATTTCTATCTTCAAGGCAGCAGGCCACCTCATTTTTCATGGCTCCCTCTTGGCACAGTGCCATCCTAGCGCCCCAGGGGAGGGTATGGCAGAGGGCTCCAGGAAACAAGTTCACTGGAGGTCACAGGCACAGTGACAGGTGATAGAAGATATTTCCCATCAGGGGTCAAACCAGGAAGTCCAGATGGCTTTTGTGAACACATGAGAAAATGGGCTCCAGCCATTGTTGAACGCCTCTTCTGGGGCTGGACATATGTGATTCTGCTGTCTAATTGTCCCCAGAGTAGAGATAAAAAGATCTCATGGAAGCTATCGCTGTGACATTTTGACTGAGATGTTTTGCCTTCAGGTGGGTGACCCAGAGCATATGTGTGTTGTGCACAAACCAAAAATAACATCCAAGGACATTCAAGTCCCAGCCCCCAGAGCATTTCCGTTGTGCATCCCAGTTCCGAGATGATGGTTTAAAGGTTAGGTGTCTCCTCCAGGAAAGACAGCTGGTTGTCTTGCCTGAGCAAAAATGGATGCGCTTATAGCTTCCGATAGGCTCTGCCAGCTGGAGCGGAAGGCAGAACTCATGTGCAAAGGTCAAACTTAAAACATGCCTCAACACTGCTGCAAAAGAAAGTGAAACACAAGAGGAAAGCTCCAAATGTGAATGGATAGCTTGAATACACAACCTGAAAGTGCAGCTTAGCCATTTGAGACACGTGTTACTACCAGCAGCGTCAGTCAGCAAACTGCGTTGTGCTGAGGTAATGAGCATCCCCTCCATCTCCATGCTTTGCAAGTACATGGGTTCTTTTTCAGTGGTCTTGTTTGTCTGCTGTGTATCAGCTTCTTCCTGTCGTGCCGCTTTACTCTGGGATCCAGGCTACTGAGCAGGCATGTGAAATGTTGCTGCCTAGTGATAAAATGGAAACAGGCCATTTAGATGACTCAGCAAATAAAGGCACTTGCTACTAAACCTGATGACCTGAGTCTGGTCATAGGGACACACGTGGTAGAAGGAGGGAATCAGCTCTTAAAAGCCATGCTCCCCATCTGCCAGATACACATGCATCCCATCAACATACACACATAAATAAGTGATAGTGATTGAGAAAGACGCCTTATGTCAACTTGTGACCTTCATAGACACCTGTGCACACATACTTATGTATCCACACCCATATGTACACCTTTGCATTTGTAAACACACGTATATGTGTGCTACACACATGTAAAAGAAAGAGTTGGCTATCTGGGCCACTTCCTAGCCATTCCACATCAGTGCTTATATTTTAAACCAAGCATTAGAGTCACCCAGGGACCATTTTTAAAAATCTGGATTCTCAGGCTAGTAGACCAATACTTCAGCATCGTTGAGGGTGGGACTCAGTGTGGGTGTTTTCCACAGCTTATCTGATTATTCCAACAGGTAGTCAGGTTTGCTAGGGGATGATAAATCTGGGTCTTCTGTAGGCTCGCTCCTGGATTATAACAGTTGACTCTCAGGAAGGGGCTGGGGTCGGTTGGCAGCCTTTCCCCACACCTGCTCAGCTGGTAAGATGCCAGCAGAGGTGCTGACACAGTGACGCCATGTCTTGTGAAGACTTGGGAAGCGCTGGAGACCTGAGCCCCCACCAGGGCTGTACACTATGCTTCCATCGGATTTGTCACTTGCTGCCAAAACAAGGGTCCCTTCTGTGTTTGTGACCTTAAACTTGCACTCCTTCGCCTGCTAACATTAGGGTGTCTGCCATTCTCTTCTGCATCCTTCTGGGGTCTTGATGAATGGGCTGGGTCTCAGAATTTTCACACCATGAACTTTTTTCCTAAATAGCCTCCAGGATAGCTTTTCCTCAGACCCCTTTGCCTCCTCAAATGGATTCTCTTTTCCAAATTCAGTGTTCTGCAGGCCCTGTGCTCAGACCTGCCATGAGCGCCAAACACCCTACTTAGCAAGGCATTCTTCACCTCCACATCAAGTAAGAGACTGGTGATAAGTAAAGCCATGGCCCTGATCTGAAGACACTTTCCAGTGTCCCCTACCATGGCCAGAGATCTTCTTGTCACATAGCAGAATGCTAAGTTTGAAATAACTTCAAAATTTGGATGGGTATCTCCATAGCATACCCAAATGCTCTGGGTATGCTGTGGGGACCTGTAAGCACAAGTTCTTAGGAACTGGCCCAGACTTTTCTCTTTGGGGTCTTTGATGGGGTTTGGAGGAAATGAGGAGGAGGTTCCTGACTGGTTCCCTAGAGGAACTGGGAGGGGTCTCCTGACTGCCTCCTAAGGGAAGGAGAGCCTGGTGGCTGTATCACTTGGTACAACAGCCAGGGTCATAGCTGCACCAACCGTTCCCACTTACCAGAGGGTACAGAATGATCTCTAGCTCCATCTGTCCCCAAAAGCTGGGCCAGTGCTCACTCAGCTCAGCATTCCTGTGACCCACTGTCGTAGCAGGCATGTGGCAGGTACTTAATGTCACAGTGCAGACTGCAGCTGTGTTCCCGGTCACAGCCGACCCTCGTAGCTTCCAGGCTTCAGCTGCTCACCCTGTTTGCCGGGGTGTGGAAGCAGGGTAGATTTCAGATTCCCTCGACAGCCAAGAGGAGGTCGGGGACACTGGTACGGAAATAACAAATGCCACAAATGTGGCTACTGAAGAAAAAGAAAATTAAAACTTACCTTTTGGATTACAAAATGGAATTGGTTTCCTTTATGCCTCCTGGTGGGAGAAACATTTCCATTATCTCAGTTTATAAGATGCCATTTTGAGGCCAAGAGAGATAAGTAAGTAATTTCAGAGGCCCTCAATTTGGGCGGTTTCTAAAATCCCTTGTGTCTGAAATTGCTGTAAATGACTTTCCTGTAACCGTTGCCTTTCTGGGGCCAATTCTTCAGCAGACCTGATGGAGGAGCTTGAGGGAGCCATGGCCCAGGGCATGGTCAAGGACAAACGTGGGGAAGAGAAGGTGCAGAATGTGACAGCAACTTGAAAGACCTGACTAAGAGCCTTCTCTCTTTCTCTCTGTCTCTCTGTCTGTCTCTCTCTCTCTTTCTCTCTCTGCGTGTGTGTGTCTCTCTCTGTCTCTGTGTGTCTCTGTCTGTCTGTCTCTCTCTCTGTCTGTCTGTCTGAAGCCTTTGGATCTAGACCACCTATGTGTCAAGATTGCTGGGGCTGTGCTGCAAACATCATGGCCAAGACCTTCTCTGATGCTATGCCAGGTTTTTGTTTAGTAGCTGCTCAGGAACACTCAGACAGAACTGGCCTGTGCTCCCCAGTTTCCCCATCAGGATGCAGTTGCAATTGCCTATAGGAGCTCCTTGCCACGTGCTATGATATTTAAGTATGTATGTCAGCCCAACCGGATTAAGTTAGGATATCCACACAGTTGCTAATGGCATTTCTGGGTGCTCTGTGGGAGTGAGTCCAGGGGAGACTGAAATATGACTGCATGAGTGGGGAACATCTCTACTCAAGGCAGACAGCACCAATCAATCAGCTGAGGCCCCTGTAGCACAATTAATAAAAATCCAGAGACAGAAATTGGGGTTCATCTTTAAGATCAGAAAAGCAAAACAGTCAGCCACTGGCTCTTACCTCTACCTCAGTCCGAAATGGTGATCCTGCCCCCAGGAATCTTAGAATGAGACTGTGTCTAAGAGCAGTCTCCTCCCATTTTATATTCCTCTCTAGTGCTGGGATTAAAGGCTTGGATTAATCGCCTGATTTCTATGGCAAACAAGTGTGGCTACTGGGATTAAAGGTGTATGTCACTCCTGTCCAGTCTGTAAGGCTGATCAGTGAGTGCAGCTGTTTTATTCTCTGAACTTCAGGTACATTTTATTTATTAAAATACAAATGAAATATCACTACAGAACCCGAATGGAAGAGGCTATCAGGGAAGCAGGTTGACCTTTCTCTTGGAACAGAGGTTTGCCTGTTCACAGACAGGGTAGCTCCAAGTTTTCTGGGCTTTGGACCTCAGTGCTCACACCAGCACCCTTGGGTGCTCAGGCACTCTACCTTGTACTGAAATGCTGAGGCTCAAAGCTTATGCTGGTCTACATACTAACACCCCAGGCTCTCCAGCATTCAGGCAGCCTCCATGATCACAAGAGTCAATGCCCTAAAGCAGCATTCTTTCCTGCCTCTGTTTGGGTATCTGTCCTCTATGTCTCTGGAGTCCCCTGATCAGTATACTTGTGACATGGCTCATGTGGGTCCATTCTCTTTCTTGGCTTGCTTCCCACCTTTCTTTGTCCTCAAACCCATGTTTCAGTCCTTGCTTCTAGGAGGAACTGTGCCCAGTGAAAGCTTTGTGACCTTGGATAGGTATTTGACCCTGAAAGTCTGAGTTTTCTCATTGGATGTTACTTAGGTCACAGACATAATGCTAGAGACAAGTAGCCTGGGAACCAGGTGTTGTCTGTAGATGGCATTACCTAGTTTCCAAAAAGTCTTGAAGTAAATTTTTGTGGGGTCTGCATCATGCATCCCAGAGAGGAACGTGTAATGTCCATATAACACTTAAGTTTGTAAATACCCACATAGCCCTTCCAGCTGAGGTCACCTCTCTCTCTGTGGACACCTGTGCTCAGGAATCCTTTGAGGACCCACAGGAGGCCCCTGATTGGGAGCCTTCCCTGTGATTGGAACTCAGCAACTACTCCTTATTGCCGAGGTTGATGACTGCTGCTCCCCTGTCCTCCAGGCAGTGAATTCAGCATCTGGGAGATTAACAGGAGGCCACAGTGAGGACAGGTCCCCTTCTGAGCAGCATAGTCAGGACTGGCCCAGGCTCAGCACTAGGTGTAGATACCCTGGACCTTGGATGCAGGGAAGAGGAGCTGCCACCCCTGTGGATCCTCAGCATCCCTACTTAAGCTCTATTCATGCGGCTGTCCCGCCAAGGACCACCAGTTTCCTACCCAGTTCCCCCTGTGCAGTCTGAGGCAGAGCAGGAACCAGTAAAGGGCAGGTGAGGGAGACCCGGGGGGGGGGACTTCCGGAGGAGGGGGACAAGGGATGGCCCAGAGTTCCACCCCCTGGGCAGTCCTCTCCTCTCTGGGGTGGAGGTGGATCTTGGGCCCATGAATCGTGGCCAGCGGATGAGGCTTTGTTCAACTTGCGTGTCCCCAGCCCAGGGCCCGGTGGAGAGAGGCTCTTTCCTGAGAGGCCGGACTTTCCCACAGGAACAAAGTGTGGCTTGTTTGCCGGGCATGAATCTTGGCGTGGGGCAGCCAGGCCAGGCTTGGCGCTGCCCGGCGGCGGCCCGGCGATATCAGTCAGGCACATTCCGCCTTCCCCACAGCTGGGGCTGACAGCAGGAAGCCGCGGGGAGCCTCAGGACAAAGGCAGAAAAATGGGCCACGTTTATTCATTCACTGACCAGCCTGGGCCTCGTTGGCCCATGGGCCCGTCTCCATGGTAATGGGCGGCCTTGGTGCTCTTGGTTGGCTCCCCTGTGACCACGGCCCCCTGTGGCCACACCCCCAACACAGGCTGAGCATCATGGAGGCAGAAGCTGACTGAAGTCTCTACCTTATGGCTAGGAAGCCAGAGTGGAGAGCTAGCGTTGGGTTCCAAAAACCAGAGATTTGGTCACACCTGATAAAGTGAGGTGAAGGCAAGTGGCTCCGGTCCTCACATGAGCTGGCTTATGGGTGCACATATCATGCCTACTCAGCTTGCTCACACAAATTTTATTCTCACTTAGCTTTCCAAAATGTACTCCTGGGGTGTTTGGTATCCCACAAAGCTCACAGTCAGCGGGGAGATCTTAGCAGGCCCTAGGTCAAAAACTTCCAGAGACTGGCTTCGTGCCTTACTCTTCTTACACATTTAAGCACAGTAAAACTTTGGGAAGGGGTTTCCATGTGACAATTATCACAACAAAGCTTTAGACATAGCTACATAGATACTCCCTAGCAAGGCAGCTGAGCACCTGTGACCTTTACACTAAGAAGGAGTTCTATTGGCTGAAGAACAGAGCTTGGGGCTAGGACCTAGAGGAAGGAGCACTGATAAGAATAGATTCTAATGGTGGAGGATACAAAGTACACGAGGCCTCCTTCTTAAGGATGGGTTCTATTCACTGAGATGAAGCTCAGGATTAGGACCGAAACAATGCTCAGGTTATTGGGGGACTCAGGTGGATGCTGACTGCTAAGAGAACAGCGAAAGATCACCAGGTCGTTTGGCCCCTTTCACTCCGGCATTGCAGGTGGCCAGGCATTGTCTATTCATTTCTGTCCTCTGAAGAAGATAGGTCCCAGCTACTGGCATTCCTGGTTTCTCCAAGGCTCACTCTAAGCTGTGCTTCCTACGCTGGGGGAAGACATGACAGGGAGGCCTCCCAGGGCAAGTGCTGTGGGCACTGGGTCTTGAAGCACACACACTGAGTAGAGGCCTGGAAGATGGAACGCTGAAGTCAAGCATCCCCAAAGGATTTGTGCCTGCAGCCACCTCGCCACAGCTGCCTATAGGCTGCCTTTATGCTGCAGATAACAGTCCTCTGTGCCTCAACTCCAGGTTCCTCTCCCCTTCATCTGGCCTGGGTCCTCCTCACTTGGTTGTGGCACCTAGAAAAGAAGGAGAAAGGAGGAGAAGGAGAAGAAGCAGTTGTTAGAAGGAGGAATGGGTGGAGGGGAGAGGAGAGAAAGGATGGGTGAGGCTCACAGCAGAGTCCTAGAGCAAACCTGAACAGGGAACACTAAAGATGTAGCGGCAGTAGCAATGACAACTTAGAACCATTTAGAACAGTGGTTCTCAACCTGTGGGCCGAGACCTCTTTGGCAAACCTCTATCACCAAAAATATTTATATTGTAATTCATAACAGTAGTAAAAATTAGCTATGAAATGGCAACAAAAATAATTTTATGCTTGGGGGTCACCACAACATGAGGAAATGTATTAAAGGGTCCCAGCATTAGGAAGGTTGAGAACCACTGGTTTAGAACATAAATGGCCAATATATAGTATAAGTCACTGTTAGGTCCTGCACCCTCATAGCCACAGCTCATAGCACACTGGCTCCTCTGGCATTGGAGTCCTCAACATAGATGACACAGACATCAGCTAGCAGAGCCAGCATCTGAGAGGACACTGCACCCCTGGCCTCAACTTCATGCTCACTCCATTGGCCAGGGCAGATGTGGCTGCCTTGATTCTAAAGGTGAGGGGCTAGGGCCAAACCCCACCACTCTCAGTCACTTAATACCAGCAAGAAGGAGACGGAGGGCAGAAGTCCCACTGTGAAAGAGGTGCTGGCATGGCATATGGGCACAGTCCTCCTTCTGTTTTCTGTTTTGTTTTCTTCCACTACTGTTTTCTGCTTCCTGGATGAAGGAGAGAGCCAGCCTCACTGATGTCATCTGAAGACATCAGGCCTCACCAAGTCCACTCCCCCTCAAGCCCCCAGCCTCCCCTGCGACTTCCTGAAGCATGAATGAATGCTGCTGTCACAAATGTGCCCTGACAGCTGCTGCCAAGGAGAGGCCAGCGATGTTCATTCAGCCCTGCTGGGCAGAGGGGACTGCTGGAGAGCCTGGTGAGCCACTGTACCAAGAGATCTACTAGGGAAGCACGGGAGGGGTGCATGCCCCTCCAGATGACTTTGGGTTCCAGGGCACAGTTGACCCAGCTCTCTGACCTTGTATTTTCTTTGGCTGCTAAGTCACATGAAGCCTCATTACCAGACCCAGACCCCTTCTGGGTGCCTCTCTCTCTTGTTCTTTGCTGATTCCAAGCCTGGAATCTTCCTCCTTACCTTTACCATCAATGGGTGCCAACAGTCCTCTCCCAACCTGCCTGGACCCTTGCCTGGAACCTACAGTCAGGCCAGGCAGATGTGTTCCTCATACCCGTGGACCTTCCTCCCACCTCACTGGCACTATAAAAAGAGATTGGTAGTGGATTGCTGAACCACCCCCTCCAGTCCTCATCAGATCTTACATCAGTGGCAGCCAAGCCCACCAGCTAGGCTCACCTTTCTCCCCATCACTCACAGACAGGCACTGCCCGGGAGTACCTGGCTAGGTGCACATAGCAGGATTTCCTCCATCCTTCCCAGGCACCACTTGCTCTGCAGATAAAAAGTCAGTCGAGCATTTATCAGTCCATCTCTGTCCCAGAAAACTCTCCTCTGCAGTAACAAACCCCTATCTTAGACACTGCAGAGTGACAAGAGCTGACCAGGCATCCCAGTATCTCAGGCACACATAGCTCTTTTTCATGCAGGGTTAGGCTCCAGTGAGAGGCTCTGGTGTTATTTCAAAGATTTAGCTCATATTTTCCTGTCCAATAAGCATGCTAATGTCACACAGGAAGTTGTGGCATCTACTGTTGGTCAGACACTGCCTGGAGCTGCAGTTCCAGCACAGACTCAAGGAACCTCTGTGCATCTCTAAGAGAGATCCTGCCAGGCTGTTACATAGATGAAGAAACTGAGGTCAGAAGGTCTATTTTGCCCCAGACTCAGCCAGCCATCTAACAAAGCAGTGAACTCAATACAAAAAGCTCAACAATCCATTATTAATGTCTGTGTAGGGCACAGGAATGGATAGTAAAGGTACATGTGACATAAATTTTATTTATTTATCTTTACATAGTAGAAAACACAACATTTATAGTAAGTTATTTGTTGTAGTAAGGCTGCTTGTTTGTTCCTGGCTGCTCAGCCCCGAAATAACCACACAGAAACTATATTATTTGCAATACTGTTTGGCCAATAGCTTAAGTGTATTTCTGGCTAACTCTTATATCTTAATTTAACCCATTTCCATTAATCTGTGTATTGCTACGAGGCTGTGGCTTACCAGCAAAGTTTCAGCATGTCTGTCTCTGGCGGCGGCTCTATGGCTTCTCTCTGACTCTGCCTCCTTTCTCCCAGCATTCAGATTAGTTTCCCCGCCTAGCTCTGCTCTACCTATCACAGGCCCAAAACAGCTTCTTTATTAACCAATGATATTCACAGCATCCAAAGGGGAATTCCACATCAGCTTTTAATTACATTAAGAGGACAAGGTGGGAAGGAGACTGGCATGTCCAGAAGCAGCTGAGGAGGTAAAGTTAGAGGGAGGAGTCTCATGAGGTTCACCTCCCACTCTGGGTCTGAGGCATCATGGGCCAGGATCAGTTATTGATTGATTCATATTGTGCTTTGTTTCTCTTCTTGAAAATGATGGATTCTGTCAAATTAAGATTTGGAAGGTCATGGTTCCTAAATAATGTCAGGGAGGAGACTCAGTATTCTCAGCCTCCTCTCCCCCTGTGGTCACTTTCACTCCACAGGCCCTGGATGCAGCCATTTGAAAGATGGGCCCTGAGAACACAGATGACCTCTTCTTAAAGCTTTTGCTGTTGTTGTTGTTGTTGCTGCTGCTGCTTTGAGTTTTGTTCTTCAATGATGAAAATGGAACCCAGGGTCTCACACTCTGGGCAAGTGTTCCGCCTCTGAGCTACATCCAGTTCATGAGGGATGCATCTTCTCTGTCTGCTCAGTCTGCGGCATATTGCCTGAGCCCACCTCTTCCAGTTCCTGTCAGTCTCCAATCAGAAAGTCTATTTACCCATTTTTAATCCCAGAAATGCCAGGGAAGGTTCCAAAGCTCCTCAGGTGATTGCTATGGTCAGTCAGGGTTAAGACCATGGGTAAAAAAGTAAAACATACAACTTCGTTCAAGGAAAGAAACTTCCCAACAACCACACTGATGGCTTGGAGATCCATTATTAATGCCTATTTAGGGACAGGAATGGGGAGTGAGGTTGTCACTCAAGGCAGGATGACTATGTGACCCATTATATGACCCTGGCATCTACCGTGCTCCAGGCGTCTGCATATGTTATCTCGTTTCATTTACTCAATGCCTTTATTATATTAAAAAACCAAACAACAACAAAAACGACACAAACAAACTTAGAAACCAAGCTACAAGCATTAAATAATTAGCCCGAAGTTCCTGAACTAATCAGACAGCTAATATTTCCTGACTTGATTAATCTGGTAGCATGGTTTTTGTTAAAACTCACTTGGTAGCTCACTTAAGAGCTCACTATGGCTTTTGTGGAAGGTCAGCTTTACCTTTGAAATAAATCCTGACCTGCAGGTAATGACATGGGGCAGAGCTGCAGGGAAGCCCACAGCTTACCTGTAAATGCACAGGAAAGCAGGCTGGATGGACAGAGGGAACAGTAACCACACAGCCATGCAAATGGTGGGCAGTGAGGCTCTGGGTCCTCACTTGATTCTGCCCCCATGCCTGCTGCTAAAACGTGAAATCAAGTGATGTGTGGGTGTGGTCTGCCATCAGGTGGCCAATACTAGCATTGCACTTTTGGGATGAACTCAGATACCACAATCTGGTCTGGATCCACAGTATCTGTGTCTTGGGATCGGGGTTTCATGCTGCCTGTTATTTGGTTATGTTTATAATTCTTCTTTCTCTATATTAGCTAACATTATACAATGTGTAACATCCCTGCAGCCCTACAGCTGCCCTGAGATGCAAAAGTGACTAGCATGGATAGTTTTCCTTGCCTGTCATGTGGAGGATGAGATGCTCAGGTGAGGAAGCAGAAAGATGGGGTCACCCAAGTTAGGCAGAAAACTGATGATGCTAGGTTTAACAAAAGGGACCTGATCCTCACTCTGAAATGGAGGCTGAGGAAAGTGCGCCTTGTGCCCTCCCGTGGTCACTGGATCACTGAGCCACCTTAGCTAGTAGTCATCCATTTTACATTCTGCCAGGCATAGCTGTGTGATGCTGGGAAAAGTTAGCCCACATCTCTGAGCCTTGCCTCCATGTGGGTGCTATATACACATGAATGGCTGCCTTGAACAAAGCACTTGCAGAGATTCCTCCCCTCCGACTACAAGTGTACTCTGAAAGCCAAGTGTGTTCAGAGGAGCCAGTTCTCTCAGAGGAGCAAGGGGAGAGCAGAATATGGAATCTTGAAGTCAGATTCCTGAACCCGAGTCCTGGCCCTGACTCTTCAACCTAAGTGACTTTGATCAAGATACCTGACTCAGTTTTTCACCTGGGAAATGGGGGTATGGACCATCTGCCCCATGAAAGTTGTGCACAGGGCAGACACAGTGTACGTGTGAACTGGGGGATGGCTGCTGCAGGGGGTGCTGGGCATCATGTAGTTGCTGGTGTTCTGAGCATCAGTGAGTTCTTTATACTGACTCCTCTCAAGATAGCACAAGTCACAGATCTTACTTCATGTGTTGGGTGAAAGAAGAGAGATAGTAATGGGTATGCCCTCCTGGTCCCCTAGTGATTCAGGGCCACCAGCATAAGGTCACACTGTCTTATGTAGTTGTTGAACTTCCACTGAAGGGATACTGGCTGTGGACCAACTTCCCTAAGCTGACCTTGCAGGCTTGAAGTGCAGAGCCCATATGGGGGGCCCTTTCCTCTTGGGCAGATCTTGGAACTATACAGAGACATCTGGGGTGTAGGGAAGGAAAGTGGAATGTGTATGGTGACCCTAAAAGGCGCCAAAAGCTTTGAATGTGCAGGTGGCTTCCTGGGTTTAACTCTACAGGTCCAAATCAAGCCTGAAGTTTCTAGAGCTCCGAGTGTCTCTCCCCACAGTGCTATAGGTTCAAGTACCCTCAAGTACCTGAGGAGCAGGTCTCAGTGACCCCACAGGTATGCTGAGAGTCTGTCCTCAGTCCAGGTCATTTTCTGAGGTCAAAGATGAACCCACACTATCCATACATGTACACTCACATGTACATTCATATTCAGGCACACATAAAGGCATGTGTGTGCAAATACACATGCACACTTGAACATGTACATACACACACACCCATCAAGGCAAAGAATGCTGGTTTGTGAACACCATGTGCCCAGGCAGGCTTTGACTGGATTCTGCACAGATAATGGTGAGTCTGAGAACCCCTGCCTGCATCATTGAGACCCTTGGGGACTCTGCTGTGGGAGCTGACTGCACACCAACTTGACCTACATGGCCAGCAGGTATTAAAAACCCTGGTGTGATCTATTTTGTGCTTCTGGGTCCTGCTATTGCAAGTACAGATAAGGGTGGCTTAGCCCCTGCCTCTGGGGCCCATTGTGAACATCCCAGGATAAGCACTGTCCACACCTTTGTCTCTTTTCTACAGTAAACCTTAGTGCCCCTCCCCCAGGAGAAACCTCCTGTGGAGAGGACACTGGCCCAGAGGGCAGTCTCTGCCTGCCATCAGGGCTGCAACTCTCTACCTTTTACAGTGACATGGGCTGGGGAGATGTAGAAACTGTCAAGTCCTTGCTCTCTTTAAGATCCCAAAAAGAAGTGATCTGGGCTTTGGTTTGGGAACTGCAGTAATTAGGTTCCCCGTCCCCCCTACAAACCCCTTTCTAATTAATATGCAGCCAAAGGGAAGGCAGAAGCCACCCTGACAGATGACTGCATCCTGCAGCAGCATTAGAAGAAGGGGTTGAGGACAGTTAGAGGAGAGGCATCTCTGAGTGCGAGGCAGGAGAGGAAGGACCTATACAAGCCCTTTCCCAGGGACATTCCTGGGAATGGCCCTCAGAATCTCCAGCTTTGGGAGTCTTAATGAGGACAGGGAGGACTGTCCAAACCAAAAGCAAGTCTATCACCTGCAAGGCTAGGTTTTCTGACTTCACTGTCCTGGGGAGGGAGCTTCTTGAAGATCAGAAGCCACATTTTCATGCCCCTCATAACATCTTAAGGGTAAAACTCAAGTTTCGGTCCTTTAAAAGTCAGGAAAGGAGTCATTTTGCCTGGCAAGTTGGCAAGCAAAGCTGACTGGGAACTCTCCAGGGTGCTGAACCTCTCCTGCCTTCTCTCTGTTTCCAGGGTCCCAGGTCCTAGTACCAACCCTGCCTTTTCTGGAGCTACCTAGGGATCAGGACAGCTTCGACGATACATTGTCCTGGAAAACACCTCAAAATCTATTTCTGGTATGCTTTGAAGATGGCTCCCCACACACACCCATGCTGTAAATGAGTTTTGAACAAATGGCTTCAGCCACGTTTAGAAAGTTTCTTTCATTCTGTGACTGTCTTTGTCCTTCAGGCCACATGTCGTGTCTTCCTCTCCTCTCATCTTTCCCCTCTCCCCTTCACCTCTCTCTTTTCTTTCCTTTTTCCTTTTCTATTTTTCTTTCTTCCTCTCTTTCTATTTCCTTCCTCTAGGGGATGAAAGTTCCCAGTTCTAGTTAGTTTTTAGAAACAATGATTCTCATCGACTTTGCTTTATTCACATTCTAAATCTGAGCTGGAATAATCCTGCTGTCCTCTAGGGTAGAAAACGTCTTTGTCCATTCTGCCACACTGTTGGCCACTTGATTCTTCTTGTGAATTGAAGCAGAAAATTTGATTTGAAGCTACTTACCTGTGTCAATAAGCTTCCCATTATTATGACAAACATCTCAGATAATCAGCTTAAAAAGACAGGGCTGGAGATTGTTCATTGGGTAAGAGGGCTTGCCACCAAGCCTGATGTCCTGAGTTCAATCCCTGGAACCTATGTAGTGGAAGAAGAGAACCAACTCCCATGACTGGTCCTCTGTGGCCTCCACATGTGCACCTTGGTACGCATGTGTACTCACATACATAACAGCACATTACACACAAAAATACATAAATTCATGCTTGAAAAAGAGAGTATCAATTGCTTTTCTGTCACTATGATAAACAGCAAGGCCAAAAGCAACTGATAAGGTTTATTTGGCCTTAAAGTTTCAGACGAGGGCAGTACATAATGGCTGGGGGAAACAGGAGCAAGGAAGAAGCTGAGAGACCATGTCTCCATCTACATGAGGGAAGCAGAGAAAAAGAAAAAACTGAAAGTGGGGTGAAGCCATAAATTCCTCAGCCTCCCCCCAGTGCCATACTTCCTCCCACAAAGCTCAACATCCCAAAGATTCACAATCTCCCCAAACAGTACCACCTACAGGAGACCAAGTGTTCAAATGCATTAGTCTATAAGGGACATTTCATTCAAACTTTGAAAAAGAGGAAAGAGGAAGAGAGGAAAGAGATGAGAGGGGGAAGCAGGGAGGAGAGAGAAATTGCTTTGGCTCATGGTGATAGAAGGTCTTGTCTACTATGGGTTATTATGTCAGGGAACAGAGAGAAGACAACAGAGCAAAGCCATGGCCAGCAAGCATAGGGTGATCATAAAGGGCCATGGCCCCACTATCCCCCTTGAAGGGCTCATCACTAGTGACCTAAAGACTGCCCCTTAGACCCTACATCTTTTTTAATTATGTAGTTGTTTTATGTTTATGAGTGATTGCCTTCATGTATGCTATGTAGTGATGTGGGACAATGGTCTTGTACCCTGTAAAAATTTGCCACTTGTATTGGTTTAATAAAATGCTGATTGGCCAGTATCCAGGCAGGAATTATAGGAGGGGTGACCAGAATAGGAGAATTCTGGGAAAAGGAAAAGCTCAGTCTGCAGTCATCACCCAGACCAAGAAGAAGCAAGATAAGAATGCCTCACTGATAAAGGGTACCAAGCCATGTGACTAACACAGACAAAAATTATGGTTTAATGTTATATGTAAGAGTTAGTTAATAAGAAAGCCTGAGTTAATAGGCCAACCAGTTTATAATTAATGTAGGCCTCTGTGTGTTTCTTTGGGATTGAATGACTGCGGGACCAGTTCTGGGACAGAAACCTCTGTCAACAAATGGTGAGTTGAATCCAGCAAAATGTGCCAGGGAGAGAGGTTGTTTATATGATATGGGATTCCCCTCTGTATGTGTGAATATCATTGGTTAATAAAGGAACTGCTTTGGGCCTATAGCAGAGCTATAGGGGAACAGACCTAGGCAGTGGGGGGGAACTAAATTGAATGCTGGGAGAAAGAAGGGCGGAGTCAGAGAAAAGCCATGTAGCCCCTGCCGGAGACAGATGCTAGGAACTTTACCCAGTAAGCCACAGCCACGTGGCAATGCAGATTAATGGAGATGGGTTAAATTAATATGTAAGAGTTAGCCAATAAGAAGCTAGAGCTAATGGGCCAAGCAGTGCTTTAATTAATACAGTTTCAGTGTGATTATTTTGGGGCTAAGCATCTGGGAACAAACTAGCAGCCTCCTTACTACATTTATACTCAGAGGCTGGTGGCCATGTAAGAAGAGAAGCAGATGGCAGTTGGCTTCATGGTGTCAGCCCACCAGGAGGTGAATCCCTCAGATAGGCAAGCCCCTGCGACCACAGACTCTAGAATGTCTTTTGCTTTTGCTGTGCCATCTTTCTCTGCTACCTGGCATGGTGTGGATGGGTGTGGGGAGATCCCCACTGCCTGTAATGCAGTGTGTTTATCTCATGGAAACATCCTATCCTACTGGGCATTTTTACCCATGGACTATGATGAAGATAATTTCTTCTTAAGCTGTACTATCTAATTGATAATAATAATGTTAGTTTAAACAGAGTTTTGATGATTAAAAAATAAAACAAGGAAGTGTCACACAGCTAGATAGTTGAGTTTCTGTTGAGGAGCCATATAGACTGTGGCTAGGTTAATGATTAAGAAAAACAACTGAGTCCCAGCAGTCCAGCTAGTTTAAATTCTTTTCATCTTAATGTTGGGAGATGTGTTCACAGCTTTCATGGTGCATCACAGCTAAAATAAAGCTTTGAAAATAACTTAAAGTTAGACAAAGATGCTTTTGTCAAATAGCTTTGAGGTGAAAAACCCAAGAAGATAATCTGAAGTTTTAGAAAGGCACGTAGTTGAATGAGGGACTCGTTAAGGTCAGGGAACAAGAATAAAGCAGCCCAATTATCATTAGCTGACTTGCCTTTCTTGCTAATACTGGTTTATGGCTAAAGGTGATGATTAATTCCTTATACCCATTTTTGCCTTCAATCTCCTGATCTAAAAAAGATATTGATGAGTGGGTATGCACCCTAAAGTTTTAAAGAGGAGCTGACTGATTCTTTTTCACATATAAAAGTTTAGATTTGTGAATCCTTGAAAGATTATCTTTCAAGATAAATAATAAAGTAAATTGGCCCTTTCTTTGTAACTGCAAAATGAAGCTTGCCAATAAAAGACCTAACTGAGAAGAACACCTTGCTTGCCCACACAGTTAACCTATAACAAGTTGTTTGGGTATGAATGTACATGGGTTCTTAGGGGAATTTGTTTTCACCTGTAATATGTAAAATGTTTAATCATTCAATAGATATGGAAAACATGCTGATTTCTTTTGTATTCATTGTGATCATTCACTTGAAAAACAGAATGTAACTACATTGTGATTTTCATATTTCCTGAAAGATTCTGCTGGGGTGTATAAGTTGTAATGGAAAGAATAAAGATGGAGTTAAAATAAGTTAGAAGGAAAACATCAAGAATGAGAGAATTGCCAGGTGGTGGTGGCGCACGCCTTTAATCCCAGCACTCGGGAGGCAGAGGCAGGTGGAGCTCTGTGAGTTCGAGGCCAGCCTGGTCTACAGAGCTAGTTCCAGGACAAGCTCCAAAGCCACAGAGAAACCCTGTCTTGAAAAACCAAAAAAAAAAAAAAAAAGAAAGAAAGAAAAAAGAATGAGAGAATTAGAAGAAAATAGAAGGGAAATACCAAGAACAAGGATGGAGGAGAAGGAAAATATCAAGGATGAGAGAAGGAAATCACAGGAAAATAAAGAATAGAGAATACAAAAGAAGAATAAGATAAAGGTCTGAAGGAAACTGTGAAGAGAGTGTGTAAGTGTCTTCCCTAACCGCCTCAGATAAAAAAGAAAGTCATAGTGTGTGCCAACTTCATGGCTTACCTTTGAGCCCTGCACTGCTGGAGGCTGGTCCCAGATTTTGATTATTTGAGACAGGGTCTCACTATGTAGTCCAGGCTAGCTTAGAACTACTAAGTCAAGTAGTATCCCCAGTGTTGAGATTTCAGGGATGTGCTATCATGCCAACCTGAGCGGTTAGGCCAATTTTATAGGCTAACCAAGCTGGCGGTCACTGTGGAATCAGCCACTCCACTGTCTTCATCAGCTCACAGCAGCAGAATCCTCACGCGGGAAGCAGTTTGATCACAATGGATTAGGCAGTGGGTCCAGGACGGAGGCTTGGCAGGGATGTCGCCATGGCTGAGTGTGGAAGGAAGAACAGGTGTTAGTGCATGCAAGAAGGAGAGGGGACCCCAGGAGAGGGGACCCCAGAAGAGGGAACCCCGGGAGAGGGGACCCCGGGTAAGGAATGGTGCGAACTACCGTGCGTATTCTGAGCTCTTCCGGGAGTTCTTGGCTCCCTGGGGCTAAACTGAGGCATGGAAGCTGGTGAGTCTGGACAGGTGAGCAGCTTTGTGTACTGGGTAGTGGAATTCTGACATAATCCTGTAAGATGTGGGAAAGCTGGTGAAGAATTCAGAGCCTCTGACCTGAGGCAGCATGCCCTCACACACATACACATATGCACATATTTACACACATTTTATCTATCTGCATACTCTAAGACCTACAAATGAGAGAGGGTGTGCTATCTGTCCATCTGGCTTATTTCACTCAATGTCATGATTTCCACTCCATTAATTTTCTTGAAAAATAGCAGGATTCGTTCTTTGCCGCTGGATAGACTGTGTTGTGTGCCTGTAGCCCATTTTATTGGTTCCTGTGCTGCCGGCTGATGCTGTGATTCCGCTGTTTCCACTGGTGCTGCAGGAAGCATGAGTATACAAGTATCTCTGTGAAGTGCAGACTTAGAGTCCTCGTGCTGTGCCCGGGAAAGGTTGTGTCACTGTTCCATTTTCATTTGGGAGAGGAGTCTCCCTTTTGACTTCCATGCTCACCAGTGTTAATTGTTCTCTCGGTGACAGTCTCTCTGACTGAGAGAGGTGGTGTCCCACCGTGGTTTCAATTTGCACTCACTTGGTGGCTACTGACCTTAAACCCTTTTCGTACATTTCTTGGCCCTTTGTTCTTCATCTTTGAGAACTGTCTGCTTATTTCATTAATTCATTTGTTGGATTGGATCATTCTTGGTTTTTGGTCTTTGGAGTTCTTTGTGCATTCTAGATACTAGTCCCTTTGGGTGTACAGCTAATGAGAGTCTTCTCCCATTATGCAGTCATCACTCTGGTTTACTGTGGTTTCCTTTGTGTTTGATTTCATGGGATCCCGCTGTCAATTCTTGCTGTTATTTCCGGAGCTCTTGGAGTCTCCCGACATCCTCGCCTCTGTGTACATTTTGAAGTGTCTTCTCCATGCTGTCCTCTAGTGGTATCAGAGTTTCAAGCCTCACATTCAGGCCTTTGATGCATTTGAATTGATGTTTGTATAGAATAAGAGGTAGGGATCTAGTGTCATTCTTCTGCCAGGGGATGCCCAGTTTCCCCAGCACTGTTGACTGTCTTTTCTTCAGTGAATGTTTTGGACATTGTTGTCAAAAACTGGTTCTCAACCTGTGGATTGTGACCCTTCTGGTGTGTGTGTGGAGGGCTAATGACCTTTCTACAGGGGTCACATATCAGATATCATGCATATCAGATATTTACACTATAATTCATAACAGTAGCAAAATTGTAGTTAAGTAGCAACAAAAAATCATTTTATGATTGGGGGTCACCACAACATGAGGAACTGTATTAAAGGGTCACAGTGTTAGGAAGGCTGAGGACCACTGCACTAAAATCAAGTCTGTGGCTCATTCCTCGGCTTTTCCACACTCCCTAGAGGAGGTGCTTGCAGGGCTGCAAAGGGGAAGCCCAGATAGGAGCCAGGGGCTTATCTTAGGAGGACAGAGGAAGCTATGGCACCCTTATTTGTATGAAGTTTTATTTTATTAGAACCATGCCCCCTCATTTACATGGTGTCTGTCACCCCACAGCAATAGGGAAAGGCAGTTACTGCAGAGACTGTTCACTATCCAGGCCTGTGCAGGAAAATACTCCACCAGCCCAAAAGACAAGGTTAGTCTACTCTTGGCAGGGGGATGCTCTGCCCGTCAAAGAAAGGGACTGCCTACTCTCTGGAGCCCCGAGACATGTCTGGCTCTGGATTTTCCCCCTGGAATCCCCAAGAACACAGAAATGAGTCCTATAGCTCCTCCAACTCTTCCCACTCCAAGCTCTTCTGAGTAGTTGGGGCCTTTATGGGTCTTTTACAAAATAATCCTTGAATCTTCGAATCTGGAAAGGCAAAATTATCGAGAGCAGCCAGTGACCTTTCTAATGGCTCTCAATGTCTCTCCTCTACGTTTTTAGCTTTCGTTACCCCCAGGACAGTAAGTGCCTAATTATTCCTTGACTAATCGTGTCTCCAGGGTTCTGAGGAAATCTAGAAGCTTGTCCTCCATTACAGTTCCAAATTAGTTTCTCTTTAGTTGGATGTGCTTTCTTTGTCTTTCCGTCTCAGTTCGGCCAAAAATAGTCTCTCAAACAGAGAGCTAAATTCTCTGAGATTTTGTTCACTCCAATTAACTTTTCTTAGGAGTCTGACTGTGTTAATGAGGTCTTTGTTCTTCAGGATCAGGGTCCTAGATTGCTGGGCTGATGTTTTTTATGCCAAGCCGCAGCTTTACCTTTTGTCCCCTATCAGTATGGGGGAGGGGCAGATATAGACCGTGACAGAATCTGGTGAACCCAGACCCTGTAACTTATAAACTGAGTTCTTGGACATGTTCAGCTTCCATGAAAGCTGGTTTTTGTTCGTTCGTTGGTTGGTTTCGTGTGTGTATGTGTGTTGTAAATATGTGTGTGCTAGTGCACATGTGTGTACACATAGAGATGCCAGGTGTCAATCTTGGGTTGTTCCCTGCGAATGCTGTCCACCTTGTTTTTTGAGATAAGGTCTCTTTCTGGCCTAGAACTTGCTGATTAGGTTAGGCTGACTACCTAGTCTAGCCCAGGAATCTGCCTGTCTCTACTTCCCTACACCTGGTATTACATAGGTGCTGAGGATTGACCTTGGGGTCTGGCTTTACTGACTGAGCCACCTCCCCAGCCAAGTGCTAAGAGTTTAATGATGGTGATTAGGAGGCAGAAATGCAGGTGCATTCCCTCTTCTCTGCTTCTGGGTTTCCAGGAAAGTCAGCTGTGATCAGAACTGGTTCTGATTGTCAAGTCCAGCGACAGACTTGCTCACCTTAGACCACTGTGTAGAGGTTGTTGGTCCAGTGAGCTGTTTTCACTTTTGCAACTGCATGCACACATCTCAGGGTATTTCATAGCCTGCGGGAGCCTTGCAAGACAAATGGGAAAACTGAAACCCAGAGAAATTTAGCCACAGGCCTGAGGTCACACAGCTGAACAGGGTCAGAGTCACTGCAGACACCACATCTCACTTAATAAAAGAAAGTTCTTGACCCCGCTGATGGCTTTGTAATAGTCTTACGGTCCAAAGGCCGGGCTTGGCCCAGCCTGAGCCAGGAGTCTGGTTACATGAGCCTCGTTAGACTTGAGGCCAGGAGCTGGGCAAGTTCATTCAGCTCCTCCAGGGACTACAGAGACTCAGGGGCTTGAGCTCCCTCCAAGCCTTGGCTATGCCACTTTCTAGCTATTTGGTGTGGGATGAGTCCCTGTCACCTCCTGCTTCAAGTCAGGGAAATGATGTCCACCCACAGGTGGTGCTGAGGGTCCAGCACCCTCCTTTCTCCTCCCCTCCCTCCCCTTCACTCTTCCCTCTTTTGCTTTCTTCTTTCCACTTGTCCCTCCTGCCTCAATCCTGTTTGATCCAGTTGCCTGCAACCCTACCAGTCAAATCTCAGTGCCTGAAGAACTTTTAGAGGCACTACAGTCACACAAGAGGGAACTTCAGAAGTCTGAGAGTCACGCTGAGGATGAGTACACTGGCCTCCCATTCACTGTGACAGGGGCTGAGATTCTGACTTCTGAAGAAAAGAGTGTTCTCTTGGACGGCGGTCGGTCGTAGGGGTCTCAGTCTGTGCCAAGCACTCCTGTGGCTCTCAGGCCTCATTTGGGCACTCCAGACGGCTATGATAGGAGGGTATGGGAAGTTAAACAGCTCACATCGTGATTGGCAAGTAAAAGAGGCAGAGGAGTCAGGGTCCCACAGTCCCCTTCCCAGGCACATGCTTGAGATTGGGTTTTTCTCCTAGCCTTATAAGGGTTCTGTCTCCTTCCAGTATCCCCATACTGAGAACTAGGCCTTTAGCACACAGGCCTCTAGGGGGCACTGAAGATCCAAACCACAGCACTGGGAAGAGGATGCTGTGAGGGAGCAAGTGGATAGCAGAGGTGTAAAGATGATCTGAGAGATGGTTCAGGGTTAAGAGCACTTGCTGCTCTTGCTGAGGACCTGGGTTCAAACCCAGAACACTGTTTGGTGACTCACAACCAACTATAACCCTGGTTCCAGGGAATTTGACACCTTCTTCTGGCCTCTGCAGGTACCTACACACACACACACACCCCATTTAAAAAAAAAAAAAACGTTAACGATGAGAGTCACAGACTCCTTGTGAACTAACCATAGTAGAGATGAGATCTCAATCTCTCTCTCTCTCTCTCTCTCTCTCTCTCTCTCTCTCTCTCTCTCTCCCCAAAGCTTCTTTATAAAGCGTGACTTCAGGGGTGCGAGCGGGGGACTGTCTCGAAGTGGCCTTGCTGACCCTCCTTTCTTAGGACTCTTTCAGAGGCTTTCTGCTGATTATAGGGAGCATCTGTGACAGAGCAGCTTGGGAGCTGGGCCCAGGGACTCTTGTCTTCCTGGAACCTAAATGCAGATCCCAGCTCTAACTGGTCCCACTCTGACCGTGGACCTCTCTGTGTTTCAGAGACGCCATCCGTGAGGTGGGCTGATGGGGGCTCCTTGGTCATGAGGCTGTGTGAAGATTTTGTCTTAATCATAGTCACATGGCTCAGAGAAGACAATGAATACGTTTTAAGACATGCATTATGAAAGCATCCTGGAATATACATGTGCCAACTAAAATGTGTATGATGTCACTAGTTAGCGATACAGTGTCTTGGAGATACTGCCATATATATGGTCCCCTATCTACAGAATCATTGTTATGCAAGACATGGCCATGCTTATTTTATCATATTTTTATGCCTAGCTATTACTATGTTATAATATGAATAACATATATAATACATAATATATAATATATCACATATATATCATATACATTAGAATAAACCAGGAATAACTGTATTCCCAGCATGTGGGAAACTGAAACAGAAGGACTGTGGGCTTAAGGCCAGCCCAGGATGTCTACTAAGACCCCACTCAACAACAAAAACAAAACAATAAAAGAAAGAAACTTAACAAAATGTATTTTATACAGCACTCTAGAATATATAGTAATCATAACACCTTAAAGTCTGGGCAGGCACAGTCCACCTAATGTAATGCCACCTGCCTCCAGGGCTGGCAGGACCAGGCAGAACGTCTTTCATTTAGGATAGTTCTGAGTTAATGGAGTGGTGAATTGGGGTAAGGAAAAGCTTTGGGGAGGGAATGGTTGGTAGCCCTAGGTCATCACAGGGTCTTCAGTGCATAGCTGGACTCCCAGGCCAGGCACAGTGCGGCAGCCACACTGCGGGCTGCTGTGGTGATCCAGAACAGCACTGGGTGGCAGGCTTGTCCTTGTTTTGAGGACACCAAGTTCCTGAATTGTGGAGGATGAACTGCTGGCTGAGTGCCCCTGTGTCTTCCCACGTCCTTGGCTATCCCGGAGTGACCCCAGTTACCTGAAATGCAGACTTGCCGTCCACCCTTGTCCCAGCCCTTGGATCCCACTAGAGTCAGAGTGCCCATGGCTTTCCAGAGGGTTCTGCACAGCATGCAGATGTGTCCCACCCCTTGGGATCCTGCCAGAGCAGGCCAGACACTAGCCCAGAACATCCCCGATCGTTTCTTACATCATCCCTGCCCAGCCTGTCCCAGCAGCAGGACTAAGGCAGCCACCAACCCCATAAATCCTAGCGGGGGGGGGTGGCCACTGAAGACTGCACTTCTTGGCCAGCTCTGTCCATAATCTCTCAGGGTCTCTCCCCAAATCTGGAAGCTAAGCATTTTCTCCTAGTTTTCCCCAAGGCCAGCCTAGGACCCTAGGACCCTTCATCTCCCTCTAGAGATGCTGAGGCCTCTTTCAATAGTCACCCCATACTGCCTGACCCCCAAGTCTAGGCTGCCTAGCAAACCCCATTACCATAAATCATTTCTTCCCAGAATCCTGCTCTCTGCAGTGATTTGGTCTGAGCTGTCAGCAGACCAGAGTTCCTGACCCGCACCCTACCACTGTGTGGCCTTGAGCAAAATAGTCTCCTCTCAGGTAAGTCACCTTGACATAAAATGGTTACCAGTAGCCCCTGCCCTACAGTGGGCAGGAGGATAGTGCTGAAGTTCCCAGCTAGTTAATACTGTCTCTGCCATAAAAGAAAGCTTTCAGTCATTCATTCGTTCATTTATTCAATGTATATTGAACATGTTCTATGAGGCTAAGCCCCCAGGACACAATGGTTTGCAAAGTCCAAGACTGGACCAGCCTTCCTGAGAGAGCCATTTAATATAATCCACATGTACAGCAAGCATGTCAGAATACTGGCTGATTCACAGTTTTAAAGTCTCATAGTGACCTAGTATAGGGGTCCATGGTGGCTGTATCTGGCCACCAGAGATGCCACATCACGATCTCAGCAGGATACAGGCCTCTGTGTCTGGAGCATGCATTGGAATAAGGCCTTTACACTGCAGGAGGGAAAGTCAGAAGAAGGTCATAGATGGAACACTTTCTCAGACTTTGACCTCAGGCCCCGCCCCCTGCAGCCTAGCGGGACAGCACAGATGCTACCGTGCATCTGCAGAGAACAGGAATGCTGACACAATGACAAGAGTGGACATTTCCTGTCCTGATGACCCATGGTTGCCATGCTTTGACTCCTGGAGTAACTCAGTTTTAGTGGGCCAACCTAGTTAAAGGAGAGAGTAGATTCAGGGACACTACAGCCTCTATCTTGTTGGAACAAAGTTACAAATTGTCGGCACTGCTCCTGCTTGGGGGAAACCGTGTCAGAGCCCTTCCAGACCTGTCAGTATTAGCCGCCCACAACTTTTCTGAGTTGGGAACTGAGTGGTTCAGAGAGAAAAAAATGCCCTAGTTTTGTAATTGGCTCCCATGGTGCTGCTCAACGGTTATTAAAATACGGACACAAAACCTCCCAGAGAAATCGCACTGGGCCTCTATTTATCATGTGTGTCGTAAGACAAGCAAAGGCCATTCTGTGGAGTGTCAGCTACCAGATGCTTCAAGGTCAAATAATTAACTATCAGAAAGAGTCAAATCTGCGCAGGGGATAGGAAGGAGGGCTCGGGAGCTGCTCACTTGATGGAGCCCACTGCCCAGCACCAGCTTCAGCAGGTGCTGCTCTCTGACTGTCTCTCTCATCCCCAAAGCCTGCACAGAGGTGGCAGGAGGTCAGCAAGTACCCGGGACAATAGACTAAGTTCTCTCTTCGAGCCTGTGCTATGTATTTTTCTAGGGCAGTGGTTTTTGCAGCTGTGAGGCCAGCAGCAATCACCTGCTCTAGGAACATTCTAGAAACCCCCATTCTCAGGCCCATCCCCCAGAGACACTGCAGTGCGACCCAGTATGGTACCCATGAAAGTCATGCTCTGCAGAAGACAGCAGTAGAGAGTGAGGGTTGGGGTGCCACTCCGATGGGACTCCTGTCATGAAGGGGCTCCCTTTAGGAGCTGTGGTGCTCTAGATAATGGCTGTTGAAGCTCTCAGGACCACAGTCAGCTGTCAGCATGATAGCACTCAGGAGGGCGAGGAGGAGATGCGAAAGGGGCAGGATCAGGTGAGCAGTCAGGGCCAGAGGGCAAGCTAACTCACTCAGCAAACATTTGCCAAGCTCCTGTTATGCGAGTTAAATGTCTGTCCCTAGATTCACATCGTGGAAGGTCACATAATCATGGTGTTTGGAAGTGAGGCCTCTGGGAGACTCGTGGGTCCTAAGGGCTCAGCCCTCATGGAGTAATAGTCTTGTGGGTCACCACGGATGGCTTTGTAATGAGAGCGAGCCCTATTGTCACGCTTGCTGTCTCACCATGCAGTGTTCTGTGTCACCTCTGGATCTTGCAGAAGGCCCCTTGTCACTTGCCATCCCTTTACCCTAGGCACCCCAGCCTCCAAACAACCAGGCAAAGGGTTTTTATTTGTTTCATTGCTGTTTTGTTTTTATAACCGACCTACTCTTTGGTACTCTGCTCTATTATATTTTTTTAATCTCATTTCATTTTTATTTATGTGTATATGTGTGTGCTTGCACATGTGTGTGCAGGTACCCTCTAGGGCCAAAAGACAATGTATGACCCTTTGGTTGTGAGCTAACCAAAGTGGGTGCTGGGGAATTCAGGTCCTCTGCAAGCAGCAGCAAGTGCGTTTAACCACTGAGCCATCTGTCCAGCCCAGACTCTGTTCTGGACACTGGGAACAAGGGCAGCAGAGTATCAGAGCTCCTGCCCTTAGGAAGGGTGTGCACTTGCAGAATGAAGGGGCCTTGCATTGTTGAAGGCAATGATGGTGGTCACAAGAGGCGAGAAGGTGCTAGCTCAGAGGAAATGGCAGGAATGCCATGCAAGACTAGAGGGGCCCATGCATACATGATGTGTGGCATGTGGGTGGAAGAGCTGGCTGACTCTACTTCTCCAGGTCAGGTAGGGTCCACCCGGAAATAATATTCACCACTGCCTCCAGTGGCAGCTCCCTTGGTGTAACAGGAAGATCCTAGCCATGCATGAAAACCAAAATTAGTCTAGGCTCTGGAAGGGCAGCTCTGAGACATCATTGGGCCAGGCATTGTGAAAGGAGATGACATATTGCAGTTGGGCATGACCTAAGGGTGGGGCCCTTGGGGAATGAGGGTAAAGGGATGATCCTCATCCTTGGGCTACAACCAAGTCTCCGTTTACCGGTTTCGTGACTTAGGGAAGCCCTGGCTCCCAAACACAGCACCTCCTCTAAAGGGAAGTAGGATTGCTGTTCTGGTATCAATGTCCCTCTCAAACCCTTCAGAAAATTCAGTTGCCATAGGGGAGGTTTCGAAAGGTAGGGTAGGGTCCTTAAGTGATGGCCCTGAGGGTCCTGCGCTGTGAACAGATGACGCTGTGACTAAGGTGTGGCTTCCTGATCTAAGCCCCTTGGCTTCACTGCTTCATACCCTCGCCGGCCCTTCTGCCTTCTTCCGTGTGATGATGGCAGCACAGATCTTCCATTAGAAGCCTGCACCATGCTCGGGGCTTCTCAGCCTCCAAGATGGTGAGTCAGACAAACCTCTGCTGTTTATAAATTACCCAGTCTTGGGTGTTCTGTCACAACCAAAGTAGAGCTGAGACAATGTCCACTGTAGGAAATATATATGGGGTCTAACCTCTGGAATTAGTCAGGTGACAGGGTCCAGAGTTGACCTTAGGTGGACAGTGAGAGACTGGAAATTTCGTGTGGATCACAAGCCACCATCGACTGAGTGACTGGCCACAGTCTTTCCACCTTCTCTCTTCACCAAGCCTTGGTTTTTTTTTTCCCTTGTACAATGGATAGGATAGCCATCCGCATCTAAGGACGGACATAAAGATTAGCGGAAGACTCTTGTATGCGTGCATATAGGATGCCAATGTCCAATGTCTTCCTCAGTCGCTTTGCACCTTTTTATTTTGAGACAGGCCTAGGTATTGAACCAAAAGTTTACTGATATGTTGGAATTGCTGGCCAGCAAGCCTAGGAATCCGTCTCTCTCCAGTTTCCCAAGACTGGAATTACAAGTATGTGCTGTCACAGCTGGCTTTGTACACAGTGCTGGGGATTCAAACTCAGGGCCTCAATGCTTGCACAGCAAGTGTCCCGCCCATAGGACCATCTCTCTAGTCCCTGGAATGTGTAGTTCTTAGCATAGTGTCTGGCAGAAGCTAAGCCATCACTAAATGGTTACTGCTGTTATGGTTGTCACTATTGTCACTGATACTTGTGGACAGGGAGTGGTGTCTCAGGACTGCTTGAGGGATGTCCTGAGTGGTAATGCCTGCTGTGGTCAGCTGTCCCCTGAGAAGCAGGAGGGCTCAAGAAGGCATCGGCCTTAAAGGGAGTAGCAGAGGTTTGGAAAACACTGGACTGGGGCAGACAAGAGATGAATTATGGTCACCTCTTCCCAGAAGCCTTCCTAGGTTTTTATGAAGGCTCCTTGCACTAATTTAGGGGTCACAAATCCTGATTGTGGTATTGATAACCTGTCCCTGTGTTGAAGTAACTGCCCCTGGATGCTAAAGCCTGGGAATGGTCCAGCCTTATACTTTTGATGTGTGCAGAAGTTACTTAAATGAAAAAGAGTGACTGTAACCAAGAAGGAATTCTTAAATGAGCGAGACTTGATTCACTGGCTAGTCCAAGAAGAAATAAGCTGAACTTGGAGGCAAGGTACCCTAGACCTCTGAAGCCTCTTGACTGCATACCTCCTATCTGGACACAAGGTGGCGCCACCACCACCATGAAGCCCTGCCTGCACGGACTGAAGCAAAGGAGACCATCCGGTTCTTCAAGGGCAGGGACCTGTTTCTCTTGCCTCCAGGTTATCAGAGGAGCTTGCTAGTGATGGCAGTAGCTCACAGCACAGTGTACAGCTGAACCTTGCTGAGCTCTGGAATCCACCCAGGCCCTTTCCTGAGATGTGTGTGGCTCTCCTTTGGTAGTTGGAGCAGTGAAATCCTTTCTCCATCATGAGATCAGCCCTCCTGGTCCAAGCAGCCACTACCTGGAAAGGGAAAGGGACTTTGCTGTCTTCCTCAATCCCCTCCTTCAGTAGATACTAGGTGGGAAAGCTTACCAAACAAGACCCATCTTCCCCATTTTGGAGCCATCCTCTTTGCTTTTGAACCATTCCAGATGTGCAGAGGGCCGCAGCTGCTGTACCATTGGAGAACTTATAATGATGTCTCAGCAGTTAGGTGCAGTCAAAATGTTTCCAGGACAGAGGTAGCTCTCCAGCTCACTCTCCTTGGGCCTGCCAATCCATACAAACCTCCATTCTTTATTTCATTCCCTCATTTGCTCCCCCATTTCTTCACTCCAAAGTCCTTCACCCTGGCACACTTCTGTTTCCCAGAAAACTGCTCTTATAAAGACTACAGATCACACATGGTATGGCATGTTCTGGAACTGCAGGTTGGCTGCTGTTTTTGCCTTACTAGATTCAGGTTATTTTTTTTTCCAGAAGGAAAAAATCTCACAAATGAGCCAGGGGTGGTAGGGCGCACCTGTAGTCCCAACATGTTGGAGGCTTACTAAGAAAATTATGAGTTCAAGACCAGCTTGGACTTCATAATGAGACCATACCCCCAGGCACAGCACAGTTCCTCTTTGTTCAGTTAATGGTTATATGGACCTGATTTGATACTTGAGGAAGCACTGGCTGCTAAGCAGGCTACTCAATGCCGTGTGTGTGTGTGTGTGTGTGTGTGTGTGTGTGTGTGTGTGTGTGTATGTGTGTGTGTATGTGAAGGTCCTTCCCTTCTGGCTGATGTGACTATGGACCATGATGGGCTCCGAGGCTTGGGAGCTGTGCCCTCTATGCCTTTGCAGAGGTTCCTCTCCAAGTCTTAGAAAGTTACCTCACATGCTGTGCTAACCAGCAGCTGGCTCAGGACTGGAGGGGTACCTCTAGCTCTGGAGTGATTGTCTGGTCCTCTGGTTTTCTGCCTGTAAGCGCTAACCTCCTCAAGCCCTCTCCCTTCTGCTTCTTCAGCTCAGGAGATTGAACCACTGGTCTGCATTTTCTATGGCCAGGAAACAAAAAGGAAGCCCAACGTCAAAAGCTCCCTTGGGCTCACTGCACGGTGCTCCTGTTGCCTCAGAAATGAAAGTCATTATTTCACATAATTTTGTCTTTTCTTTTCAGTCAGCAGTTGTGATATTAATGTTGTTGGCCGGGGTATTGGTGGTGGTGCTGCTAGTGTTGGTGATGGCATGTTGTTACTGTTGCTGTTGTTGCTGATGGTCATGATGCTGTTGCAATATTGGTGGTGCTGTTGTTAGTGGAGTGACAGTGGTGCTGGTGGGAGGGGGGTGAAAGTGATAGTGTTGTTGTTGTTGGCAGTGGTGGCAGCAGCGGTGGCGGCAGTATTGCTGTGTGTAATCTGGTCCCTGTTACCAGGAGTCGAAGTCTCTGTTATTTGTTACTGAGTCCATAAGCAGGGAAATTGGCCTCTCATGGTTTTAAATTCTTAGTACAAAGTACTTGTGTCGATGAGACTTCCCATTGCTGTGGCAAGCACCAGCGACAAATAGGAAGAAAGATTTTATTTGGTTATGGTTTCAGAGGATGGCCTTCCAATTCCATTTTTCTAGGCTTTGGTGAATCAGGGCATCATGGTGGCCAGGAAGCAGAGAGGAGGTAGCAGGAGCAGGTACAGCCTTCAAAGTCACACCTCAGAGAAGGGGTGGAAGGGTAGGTACAGCCTTCAAAGCATACCCCAAGGATCCCCTTCCCCAGTGAGTTATACCTCTGATGTTTCTACCAACCTCCAAAATAGTGCCACCAGTTGTACCAGCCTTGTCTTGGCACTTACCATCATGCTATTGAGTCACTAAAGTCCACAAGAACAGAGGGTCTACAGAACAAATCCCTTCTTGTTACTAATTCACATAAACCCAACACAGAGCCTGCCCCAAAGCAGCTCTTAATGCTTAACAAATGCATGGATTGGTGGATGGATGGATGGATGGATGGATGGATGGATGGATGGATGGATGGGTGGATGGATGGGTGGGTGGACGGATGGATGGGTGGGTGGACGGATGGAAGGATAGGTGAGTGGGTAGGTGGATGAATGGATGGATGGATGGATGGATGGACAGATGTATAAGTGTTTATATGGATGGATGGGTGGATTATGGATCAATGTATGGATGGATAGACAGAAAGATGGATGAATAGGTGCTTACATTGCATGGGGACTTGAGGCTCAGACTCTAAACCTATGGCTGAGGTTTTTTTTTAAATTTTGTAATCCATTTGGGGTGTGTGTTGGGGGGATAGTATTTGATGTATGCAGGCACACATGTCAAGGTACCCAAGTGGAGGTTACTGGACAGCTTTCAGGAATCTGTTCTTTCCTTTTACTGTGTATTCCAGGGATGGAATTCAGGTCATCAAGCTTGCACAGCAAGCACTTCTACCACTAAGCTACCTGTTGACCCGACGACTGAGCTTCTTCACCCAGGGCCACAAGTTTCTTTTCTCTGCTCAGAACAAAACAACAATGTAAGTTCCCGAGAAGTGGTGGCTAGGACTTCCCTCTTTCTGCACAGGGATTTCTGCCTTGTTTATCATCTGCTTCACTTCACTGAGCTCTATCGAGTCTGTGTGATCAATAAAGCTCCTTGCAAGAAGTTTTCTGAAATAGAATGAGTAGAATCCAATCTTGTGCGCGGGGAACTGGAGAAATCTGCTTGGAGGGGGCTTCTGCAGCGGTTTCTGGGTTGTCTCCTGCCTCCTGGATTCAAGCAACCACACTGCAATCATTAGTCTCTATTAAATGTGCTAAGTTGGAGCTAAGCACTTGCTTTTTATGTTGTCTGTGGGAGGATGTATGCATATGTGTGCAGGTGTGTTCATCCATGCATGCATCTGTGGAAGCCAGGCATCTCCACTGGGTGTCCTCCATCACTCTCTACCCTCTGAGATAGAGTTTCTCATTGTTTGACCTAGAGCCCATCATTCATTATAGTGGCTGGCCAGCAAACCTGGAAAGTCTGCCTGTATACACCTCCTCTACAGCTTTGGTGTGGAGCCATACCTGGCTTTTACATGTGTGGTGGGGATCTGAACTCTGGTGTTCACAATTGTGTGACTAGTCATCTCTTCATCCCCAAGAGTTCTTGGGGTTTTGTTAAATTTACCTTATTTTTTGTGTGTTTGAATATTTTGCCTGCATGTATGACTTTGCAAATCTCTGTGCCTGGTGCCCACAGCCACCAGAGAGAGAATCAAATTCCCTGGAACTAGAGTTGGAGATGGTTGTAAGCTGTCATGTGGGCTCTGGGAATTGAACCTGGGTCCTCTGGAAGAGTAGTCAGTGCTCTTAACTGCTGAGACATCGCTCTAGTTTTGAGCTTTTGTTTTGTTTGGTTTTAATTTGTTTTTTCTCTTAAATAAAAATTTAAAGACTGGAGATATGGTTTGATAGAAAAATGATTGCCTTACAAGTGTTAGGGTGACTTTGAATCCCCAGCCTGGACATGGTGGTGCACACTAGTAATCCCAGAGCTGGGAGTGGCAAATTCAGAGGCAGGAGGGTCTCTGTCACTCACTGACCAGCTAATTATGCCAAATCTATTAGTTTCAGATTCAGTGAGAGACCCTCAGAAGGTAAGGTGGAGGGCTATGGAAGATACCCACATTGACCTTTGGCCACACATACATGTGCACACATGTGCATGCACGCACACACACACACACACACACACACACACACACACACACAAACTAAAGCAATAAACTATTTCTCAGCTGTGAATATATTGCCTAGAAACTCAGTTACTACACAGTGTGCAGTTTGCTGGGAGCTGTCACTAGAGTTAGCTTTGTAACTATTAAAGATGAAAAATTAATTGCTCTCAAATTTTAGCGCCTTAAAATAGTAACTTTATCCTCTTGCGGTTTCAGTGGGTCAGGGACCTCACCGAAACCTCAGCTACATGATTCTATTTGAGATGTGTCCGATGTGTCCGAGTAAACCAGAGGCTGAGCAGGGTAGGGGTGGGGCTAGCAGGGCTTCCGGTGTCTTCACCAGTTCCCAGCCCTCTCTCCCCACGGCCTCTCTGCAGAGACTTGTTAGGAGTTTCTCACAGCCCAGCAGCCAGAGCTGACTGCCATGGTGGCTTAGAGGTCTGAAGGAGAATGTCTGAACAGCCCCAGGGGAGACAAAATTGCCTTTTGTGGTTTAGCCATAGAAGTCAAATAATGCCACAGCTGCTAGTCTCTGCAGATGGAAACAGAAAAGCTCTCCCAGTTTAGGGGAGGAGACATGGACACTGCCTCCCAATGGAAGGAAGATACAGTCATATTAACAGCATTTGTAGGGGGCTAAGGAGATCAACAGATAAAACACTTACCTGAAACAGGCATGAGGGTTGGAGTTTGATTCCCAGCACCCTCATACAAGCTTGGAGGGACCTGTGAGATGGCTCAGCAGGTAAAGGCATTTGAGATGCAAGCCCATTTACCTGAATTTGATCCCCAGAGGATATGTAAAAAATTGAAGGAGAGAATGACCTCCACAAAGCTGCCATTTGACCTTCACACATGTTCCATGGCATGTGAACTACCCCCTTCAATTATGCACCCACACAATAACCAATTTTTAAAGTAAAACAGACATGGTGGCTTGCCTATAATTTCAGCACTTACGAGACGAAGACAGAGGATCCCCAGGAGAAACCAAATCAGCAAGCCTTACATTCAGTAAGATACCCTGCTGTAGTAATGAAGTGGGAAGCAGTCAAGTAAGACACTGAGTGCTGGCTTCCGCATGCATGTGCAAGTGTGTACCCACACACATATATGAACACACATACACATGAGCAGACACCAAACCATGAGCAGACACAAACAAAGGAGCATGTTGAGTGAGGAGCTTTCTTCCATCCTCTTCACAAACTGGCATGTCACAGCAAGCCTGGGAGACATGCTCAGGACGATGTCTACTATACCAAGGGGATCTACAGAGGACTCTGATGAACTGCAGGGGTGCGAGGGGTAGAGCATTGGGAGCAGTGCATGTGGCCCAGGCCAGGAGCACCAGGGAGAGTGAAGGTGTGTGGTTCAGGAGGAAGTGAGATAATTAGTTAGTTATAATAAAATGTTAGTGCTCAGGGAAAGGATGAAGGGAGGAGGTCAGCACAATCACACGCTTGGCTTAGCTTGTGAGCATCTGGGAACCCCAGGGTCTTTTTCTTTTACATATGAGGACTTTCTCATTCTGCTTTCACCATGGTATTTTCTGATAGCAAATTTAGTTGAAGTTAATTCTTTTCCATCTTGAAGAATTTTATGTGGTTAAAAACAAAAATAAAAACCAACAAAAGCAAAAAAAAAACATACAAACAAAAAGCCCTCCACATACATAGGTTTCCCACCACATGGGGATACATGCTAGCTTCTCTCTTCCTTTTTCCCAAGCGTTAGCAGCTGCCCCTGATGCAGAAGCATGTGTAATATGTTATCATTGGCTAAAGCAGTGAGATGTGTGTACAGACCACTGTATTTTCCTGTGAACATATAATTACTTCAAGTAAAAGTTTTCAAAAATCCATGGTTATTTTATTTTCTGGAAGTTCTAGGTGGCTATTTTTATCCTGTTCCCCCCTCTCCCGCCATTGCTGCAGGCAGCATTTACACTGTCCCTGATGAATCTGATTTCCCAAGTTGTGTGTATGAGTGTGTGTTCCTCGGATATAGTTCCTTGGGTCCACCACTCATCTTTTGAGACTAGCCTAGGGCCCACTGCCTGGGCTAGACTGTCTACCCAGTGAGCCCCAGGAATCTGTCTGTTTCTATCTTCCCAGTGCTGGGGTTACAGGTGTGGCCACTGCACTGACCTTCCTGTGTGGTCTTGGGGTTGACTCAGATCTTCATACTGTTAGCAAGGACTTTATCAACTAGTCCATCTCCCCAGATCACCAATGTGTGTGTGTGTGTGTATATATATGTTTGTATATGTATGTTCATGTGTACGTGTATATATGTATTGTGTTTATATGTGTGTGAACATGTGCTTATGTGTGTATATGTATGCATGTATATGTTTATGTCTGTGTATGTATATATATGATGTATATATTTTGTGGATGTGTATATGTATGTATGTGTTAGTGTGTGTATGTATATATATAAGTATATATGTATGTGTGTATGTAGTGCTTGTGTGTGCACATATATGTGTGTATTTATGTGTTTGTACACATATATATGCATGTGTTTATGTGCGCACACACATATGTGTGTATGTGTATATATGTATGCGTATATGTGTGTATATATGTGTTGTTTATGTGTGTATGTATATGTATGTATGTGTGTATGTATATATATGTGTGTATGTGTATTTGTGTATGTCTGTGTCTGGCCTGTTAGTTTTTCTAGCTCTTGCCTGTGATAGTTGGTTTCTGGCATAGTTTGTGATTTTTCACTCTGACGTATCTGTTTTCCTTATAACTTTATTTCTGCTCATTCTTTGAAGTCTACAATAGAGCCAGATTCTTCCAGAATAGTTCTGCTTGCTTCTGCAGTCTGGTGGGAGCCGTGCCAGACCTGGACTTTGTTAATTTAATTTTCTACTTTTGGTTTGGGGACAGTGTTAGTCTGAATTCTTAGAGGCTGTCTCAAGTCTTGTCATCTGGTCCAGGGTCAAGATGAGCAGCTTGCTTTCTGTCTGCTCCTACGTGGGCTGTGCTTTTGAGGCGCACATCCAGGTCACTTTGCCTGCACTCTGAGCTGAGGTCAGTGAGTGTCAGCTCTGGTCTCAACATGCTTGGTCCGATAGTGAACTCTAACCAGCTTTTTCTGAGGGGGCTTCAGCTGCCTTCCAGCCACACGACCTCTCAATCACCACCTGTGGCTCATTTCCTAGTGTAATGCAGAATCTACCAGCACCATTCCTGCAGGCTTTGCTGAGGATTCAGCCATGCTAAGCCAAGAGATGCACTCAGGCCAGAGGCAGGCCTCAGATGGCCTCTCGGAGAGCCAGGGCTCTGCTGTTACTGAGATCTGGAGAATGCCATCTGGTGCAAGACCAAAGGCCCCATATAGTAGGGTAGAAAGGGTGCAGGATTCCAGCGCAGACCCCAGTGCAAAGTCTGGCTGGGCCATTTGTTATCCATATAACTAGACAAATCACTTCATACAGGCTATCATGCTTCTACCTACCCACCCTCCCACCCATCTATACATTCATCTGTCCACCTACTCACCTACCCATCTATACATTCATCCATGTATCTACCCATCTGTCCACTTATCTATCTTTCTATACATCTTCTCATTATCCATTTATGCACTACCCACCCACTCATCCATCCATTCATTCATTTATCCATCCATTCATCTACCAATCCATCTGTCTAATCACCCATATACACACATGGAACTATCCATCCATCCACCCACCCATCCACCTAAACACTCATCTTTGCCTATCTGACCACTCACTTAGCCATCTAGCCATCTTCCCATCCATCCATCCATCCATGTGCCTACCTACACGCTCATTCAAGCACACACGCATATCTATCCATCATATAACCATCTGAACACCCAGCCGGGGAAATCAGAGCTCTGTCACACTGCACCATAAATGTGTGTAAAAACTGGGTTGTCAATTAAAGCACATAAAATACATGTTTAGAAAAGCATTCACTAGTAGGGTGGGGCACATTATCTCACTAAATTTGGGCATTGAAAACTGTCTGTGGCCTGGGGGATGCGATTTGGTTGAGCTCACTTTACTGGATTGGGAAAGAATGTACCTTGCCCCACCCTGCGCCTTTATTTATTTATTTGTTTGTTTGTTTGTTTGTTTCCTGAGTCATTGGTCACAAGAAAGACCCATGGAAGTTATCCATGAGTTGATGAGTCAGTGTGGTCCCAGACCCACGAGAATGAGAAGAGTCAGAAAAGGGTGTTGGCAGGGGGCAAAGGTACCAGCAAGGACCAGAGACTAGTGTCTTCTGTGCAGGGATTAATGCTCTGAAAAGTCCCCTGCAAAGCTGCCTGCATCAGGAAGCTGAGTGATGGCTCTAAACTGGCCTGTGAACAAGGGAGCTTTGCTTGGCAGCTGAGAATGAGCCCTTTGGGGATATGATGC
The DNA here is from genome assembly GCA_004026605.1 of Ondatra zibethicus. Classification (NCBI taxonomy): domain Eukaryota; kingdom Metazoa; phylum Chordata; class Mammalia; order Rodentia; family Cricetidae; genus Ondatra; species Ondatra zibethicus. The sequence goes on along the minus strand of PVIU01005259.1, from coordinate 68,563 downwards.
CTCCAGAAATCCATGCTTGAGTTCTAGCAGACAGGCATGGAGCAGGGAGCCCAGGCAGCATTGAGGGCTCTGGGATGAGTGGATGAGTCTGGAGTTCTGTGCGTGACTCCAAGTTTGGCCCCACCCTCTCTGAACTCAGTTACCTGTATGATGACCGGTTTGATCTTTAGTGTTATGCTTTAGGTCAGAAACAACGAGGCTGACACAGACTAGATGTTTAATAAACATATCCTAGGAAGTGAGTTTTTGTTTGCATGGTTTCCCCTCCCCTCTTACTGGGACTGAGAAGTGCATAGTGCACAGCTTCTTCATCTCACTCAGTCCCAGACACCCTTCAGTGCCTGCTCTGGCACAGCGCTCTCTAGCCACTGCCACTATTCCCATGTGACCACTGCCCACCTCTCACTGCCCCTTCCTCCCTGTTGCCCTCAATCTTGCCCCATCTGATTCAGTTCTGCGTGGCCAGGAGAGACTTCCCAACATACCCCTGGTATAGCCTCCCCCTCCCAAGCATCATCACTCACCCCCTGCCCAGAGCAAAGGGGCAGGTAAAACCTTAGTGCCATAGGTGACCATGGGTAAGAGCTGAGGGGACACAGGTGCCAAGAAGAATAACCCAAAGGCCACAGCAGCATAGATCAGAGGCAAGGGCAGCCGGTGGGAGCTAAAGGTGCGTGTCACTGCTCTATGACTGAGCCCCAGTCTCATTGAACCTTCAAACGGGATTGATGGTGACCTCCCCTCCTAAGACTGCAGGAAGGCTCTGCAGATGACGGGCTGGAAGGAACAGCACAGCCGTTGTGCATCCAGGACACCATTATCTATTATAAACATCACCATCCCGAGGGCCATTCCTGGGGCAGAGCCTGCCATCTCAGAATCTTCCCCTTTCTGCCGCTCCATCTCCATGTAATGGCCTGCCCCGTGAGACTGGCTGTGTTTCCCATTTTGGCTCTGAGGCGAGCACCAGTCTGCAATGTGCTTTTCAAGGATGGATGAGTGGACGCCCAGCCACTCTGCAAACTGGCTCTCAGTTCTAAATGATTCATGTGTCAGGTTACAAATAGTACCTTAGGCTCCAGTGCCTTAGGATACCTGGGGAGGGATATAGATTCCTTAGCACTCTGGACCACAGTGCTAAGGCAAGATGGGGTCCTGTGTGCTGAAGTTAGGTCTAGCCACTCCTGGGTAGAACAGGGCACTTTGGGAGCAGGGCAGAGCTCACGTCTCTCTTCTCTGGGCTCTGGAAGCTCTGCTTCCCTCTTGGTAAGCAAGCCTGGGGTGCACATTTAGCTCACAGCATTCTCTCACGCTGCTGGTGGGACCTCTGTCTTTCCCCTTCCCATTCATAAGACATGGATAGCAATCTCAAAAGCAAGTACTGGGCAGGATCAAAGCTCTTGATTTGCCGCTGGACTCTGTAGCCTGAAGAGATATTACAGGAAGCCTGTAGTAGCTTTCAGGCTCACTGTGGGCCAAGGTGTCCATCAGCTCCATTACCATCATCAGACATCTCCTCTTGCACCCTGGGAAGCCCTCAGATGCTTCTTGTTGGAGACACAAGGTCACCTCTAGACAAGCACAGACCAGATCAGCCAGTCAGCTCGACAAGGAGCGTGAACTGGAAGGAAACACCCCCCAAATCCTATTTTTGCCTGGTGGTATCCACCATGCAGTAGTCCCATGAAAACAGGGACAAGGGTCTACAGTCTTATCATGATGATGCGTTTAGATGCCAGCTACAGTCTTATCATGATGATCTTATCATGATGATGCGTTTAGATGCCAGCTTTTGAGTTTCACCCTAGTTCCACCTGTCACATGAAATACATAGAAAACTGTGAGAGGAGCTATGCTCATGACGTCCGCATGTTAGAACACATACCAGGTAGAACTCTGAAGCTTTCTCTGTCATTAGGAATACATGTGTCAACCTGAAGACTGTGAACCACCAGAGTCCCAGGCATAGATTTTTCTCTGTGTTTACATAGTATGCCAGACCTGACTGTGCCCAAAAATAACACCCATGATGCTATGCTCACCAAGCCTCTGCAGCATAGAGCGTCTTCAAGAGGAGAGCTGACGGCCTTGTCTTTATCTCCTGCCCATTTTAGTGCCTGTCTCCCCTGCATGTCTTCAGTCATGCTGCGCTCATAAATCTATGCCAGTTGTGTGACATCAGGGCACATACAGTGACGTCAGGCACACAGTGCTGAGGGTTATGGGTGACTGTGCTGTGGGGTTATATACATTGTGATTTCAGCATTTCCTCCTAGTTACCAGAGTTGACTGTAGTGAGCTGTACTCCGCTGCCAGCAGCCTCATGTGTCCTTTGTGGACTGCCTGTATTGGATGAGTCACTTTTCTTGTTCTCTATTTAACCTGGGGCTGTTTAGTCCATCAGTGCCCTAAGAATGGCAATAGAATGTGTTCCTATGCATGTACACACATGTACATGTGCATGCCATAAGATGGACCGATTAGGGTTGGGTAAATATACGCTCACTGTGTTTGCACAGTGACAATTGCCTGATGATGCACATGACAGAAGATGCCCCCAGTGTTTACTGAGGCGTGACCGCCTATGCAGCATCAGCTCCATAAGTGCTTGTAGCTTGGTTTACCTGGTGCATTCACTAAGGAGCAGATGTAGCTTAGAAGCCCCATAGCTGTGTGAACAAAACATGTCTTTCTTGTTTTTACAAAGCCTCTTCTGTTTGGTGACTCAGGCACTTTCTGATTCTGTCATCATCACTCCATGGAGATGGCATGTCAGCTTTCCTCTGCATTAGCTTGGAAATGACACATACATGCACCCTTGACTTGTCTGCAAGTCACATGACTGACTTGAGGCTAGACATGTAGAGGTCTACATATAGCTCCCTAAGAGCTGCCCTATACATTTGACTAGGGCTAGACTAGGGGACAGACCTATGGCGTCCACTGGGATCCACCAAGCATCCCTATGGGCCATGGAATGCCTGAGAGCTTTACAAGGTTCCCTTGTATATCTTTCCTCAGCATTTCAGAGAGGTTGGAAATAGAAATTCCATAGGCCAGGATGAAGGTTCAGTCAGTAAAGTGCTTATCTTGCAAGCATGAGGATCCAAGTTCAACCCCTAGGGCCCTCATGAAAATGCCAAGCATGGTGGTGAACTCTTAGAATCCCAACCTTGGAAAGGCAAACAGGAGGATCCACGGAGCTCATTGGCCAGGCAGTCTAGTCTGTTTGGGTGAGCTACAAGCCACTGAAAGACCCTATTGCAAATGAGGGGGACACTGCTTCTAAGAATGGTACACAAGGCTGTCCTCCCACCTTCACAACAGGCACACACTTGTGCACTTACACACACACACACACACAGTAACTCTGGGAACAGACAAGTAAACTGAGGCTCAGTGTGGATGACCCCTTGCCTACTTTCACAGGGCCAGCCGCAAAGCCAACACCCCCTCACACACACAGAACTCCAGAGAGCTGAAGCTGCTTTTGTCAGGGAGGGGGCGGGGCCTGATGCTCTGCAGAAAGGAGCAAGGGTCACAGGCTGGCAGTGGCCAGAGGAAGCCCTGTGCCTATCATCTTCAAAGGAAGGAATCACTGTGCTGGAAGAAATCACTGCTGAGATGATCAGAGGCGAAGTGCAGAGACAAACTGGAAATGAGGCCCAACCTGTAGCTCAGTAGCAGAATGTGTGCTTAGAACATACCAGGTCCGGGGTTCAACCCCAGCAGTGCAAACATACACACACAAACATCCATCCATACTAAAAACTACACACATCCAAGCACATGTCCACCCCGTGACTTGAAGTATTGGCTACTCAGTGCACAAGTCCCTGGACCCTCCATCAAGTCACTGGGGCTTTGCCTCCTCTTGGAGAGACGACGACTCCCCCACCCCCACCCCAAATTCTCTGGTTATTTTTGAAAAGAACATTTTCGCTACCCCGTGGAGAACTCATTATTCAGAGCTCTTTTCACCCCATCATCTTCTTTTTTAGCAGAGTTGAGTCCTAGAGGGGATAATAAATATGTGCATGCAGTCAGGAGCCAAGCCGAAAGAAAGAGGTGAAACCAGCAAATGGGCAAGGGCTGGACAATGGCCCCAGGGGAGCCGCTAGCCTCCGCAGGGTCTGTAGGAGATTTGCCTGGACCGAGGGGTCAAGGAGAGACATCAGCCACCAGGATCTCTTGCCCATGAGAATGTTGACTTTGGTGCACACTCCATGGCTGCCTCCCTGGTCCTGGCCCCCTTTGCCCTAATTCTGCCCATTTCCCTTCCCTGGGACAATCCACAGGGGTGCTTTTTTGATCACATTTCCCACTCAGCACATGAAAAGTAGGTCACAGATTTGTCTCACAGAACCCGGAGCTCTGAGTGTCAAGACTGCTGCATCAGGTTGTAGGTGGCAGTCACCTGGGGTGGGGGTTGGAAGACATGGGAATCTGGAGGAGAGGACTTGAAGGTAAGGCCCTGGGTCTGCCTTGCAGAGGGGTGCAGGATTTTCCAAGCTCTCCCAGAAAGGTGTCTCTGCCACCCAATTACTCATGGCTTGCTGTCACCTGCACAATGGATCCAGCCAGTGTGGATCCCAAGGCCTGTGGTGTTCAGGCCTCTACTGCTTATTCATGCTTCAGGGCAGAAATGCCTCTCTTCCCTCCCTGTCCCCTGCCTTCCCACTTCACTGCACTGCGCTTCTGTGACTGCCACCAGGTTCACCTCCCTCCCACTCCATTCCCCAGGCACACATGTGTGTACACGCGTGCTCTTCTGCACAGCGCACAGTACTATAGAGCAAACAGTAGCATCCTCGGATTCCTTCTTAAAATCCTCATGCCCAAGATGACAGTGTCAGAGGTGGAACTCTGGGGAGGTAACAAGGCATAGAGGAGGAGCCCTCACAAATGAGATTAGTGCCCTTAGGACAGAGGCTACAGAGAGTCCCCTTTCCTCTTCTGCCTTGAGAGAATAAACCAGAATGGTGATCATGAACCAGGAAATGGGGCCACCAGATACTGAAACTGCAGGCCCCTTAACCTTGGACCACCCCAGCCTCCAGAAGTGTGGGCAGCAAATCTTTGCTGTGTGTAAGCTGCCTGGACTGTAGCATTTTCTTCTAGCAGCCAACATAGACTGAGGCACATGAACTCACATGTATGTCCTGAAAGTGAGCAATGCAAGCATACACATATAAAACACGTATACACATATAAAACCTAGAATACATGTGCACACATGTGTGTGTATATACATACACACAAACACATCTACACACATGTACACACTTGAAAACATGCACTCACACACGAACACATGCATGCATTCATACTTGAACACAAATGTGCATGTATACGCACACATGCCTGCTTCTACACACATAATCACAAACAGACATGTTCATGAACCTACAGACAGATACACACATGCAAATGCATCCAAGCACAAAGGTACATATGTACACACCTACAGATGTACACAAATACCCACCAGCAAAATGAGTGCAAGAACATGAAAAAACACACAATAGCACATGCACATAAACAGATACACATGTATACAAGTACATGAAAATGTATATCACATATTTACATATGTACTCACGTGTATGCAAATACACATAAATGCCACAATCACCCACATACACACCCGCATATGGCACCTTATAGCTGCTCACATTTATTTCTTAAGGCAATTCTAGATCCTGCCATGTTGATAGTAGAAACCATCACAAGGACTGGAAACCATCTGATCAGCACACACATAAACAAAAGGTAGGTAAGATCAGAAGAGCTTTAGAAAAGGCAGATGGGATGGCTGTTCTAAGATGAGACTTGAGCTGAGCACCCAATAAAGATAAGAGATTACCACGTGAAGACTAGGGAATGGCATTTCCTGGAAGTGCAAAGGTCCCTAGGCCCAAGAGAATTAGGGGAACAGAAGGCATGGAGGCAGGAGCTGGTCGGGTTGGGGTGTAAGGGATGAGAATGGAGAGTTGGCTTGTCCCTGTGAAGACTCTCAGTCATATTATAAATGGAGACACTCTGAGGACTTGTCCTCATACGCCATGAGCTGATTAGCCTTGCCCTTGGAACCCCTCCACCCATGTTCTGCCCAAACTCCAAACTTTTCAAACTAGAACTGCTGAGTCACCCTCATTCCTAACCCATCCTTGGCCACAGGGGGCCTGTCATCTAAGTCAGTGCCTCTGGGAGACATTGCTATTGTCACCTCTTCAGTTGCCTTATCCATTCTCTTAAGCTCCTTTGGTGCGGGAGAACAATTCTATATCTGTCAATTATATTTTAAATAAACGCTGATTGGCTGATAGCCAGGCAGGAAGTATAGGCGGGAAAACCAGACAGGAAGTGGGGGGGGCAAGGAGAACAGGAGTACTCTGGGAAGAAGGAAGCTCTTTCCGCAGTCCTGCCCAGACCAGGGAAGAAGCAGGATGTGACCTGCCCTGCTGAAAAAGGTACTGAGCCATGCGGCTAACATAGATAAGAATAATGGGTTAATATAAGTTATAAAATCTAATACGAAGCCTGAGCTAATAGGCCAATCAGTTTATCATTAATATAGACCTCTCTGTGTGATTTTCTTTGGGACTTGCTGGCTGTGGGAACTGGGCAGGGACAGAAACCCCTACAAGCCAGCTTTCATGTTACACTCCTTAAACTAAAACCTGGCTGTGTTGCTCCCACCTTTAAACCCTAGTTCTCTATAGCCAGTGGGTGTTGTACCATCCAGGTCCAGGACAGTAGTCATTAACCAAGCCAGGCTACTTAAAGTCAGATTGAGTAGCTGCATAAGGTTTAAAATACAGTTCCTTGGCTACACAAACCATATCCAGTGGTCTCAGTAGACACTTGTGACCTGAGCTACCATAATGGACAACATAGATATGTAATATTCTTTTGCCATGGAGTTTCTATGGATAACTTAAGACTCTGTGGGGTTAATCTAAGCTCTTTGTAGGGCCTCAAGTGATCTGGACTCTCCTAGCCTGGCCTGGCTTATTTACCACCAAGCCTTCCCTTGCTCTCTCAGTTCTGGTGCCATCTGCACCTGACAATTCCCCAACATATATGTCTCGCATTCCCTCATAGCTTCTTCTGCTAGTATGTGTACACATGGACACACTCCTGTGTATGTGCCTGTACCAGTGCCCAAGTGCGCATCCATGTGGCATTCCACCCTTTCCTACTCTGTCTTTGGGCAGGGGGAGAATATAATAAGATTAGGCTATGGTTGCAACTCTAAATACCCTAAAAGCTTTGATTTGTCATTCAAAGAAAGTGAATAGTATATTAATAATGTAAATTATGATCCCGTAAATTCATTAAAGCACAAGGCAGCCAGGGATGAGCAAATGGTTCAGCCACTGAAGTTTTTGTCCCACAAGCATGAGGACTGGAGTTTGGATCCCCAGGAAGCCCTGCAAATGCCAGGTTGGTATGGTGACCTACCCATGATCCCAGCCTTGGAAGGCAGAGACAGGGCTTCCCAGAGCAAGTTGGCTAGGAAGACTAGGAAGACTAGCCCTATGACAAGATCTGAATTTGACTGAGAGACCCTGCCTCACAGTATAAGGTGGAGAGTGACTAACATCAGCCTCAGGCATATGTGCCCCACATGTATGGGAAAAATGCATAAACACACATGAAACAGTGTGTTGGGGAGAGACAAGAAAACAAGGTAGAGGCCCCACACCTGCATGTGTGTGCACTGCTCCACCCTCGGCTCTTTCATTCCACAGTCCACCCTGTTTCCTGGTCTAGCCTGCTGCCCTTTGCTAATCCAGCTTCAGAGTGCACTCATTCTCTGTACAGCTCCGGAATAGTCCATCACATAAACTCGCCAGCCTTGATTTATCATGTCCCCTGCCGATGGACCCCTGGGGGATGATTCCCAGCCCTTGGCTGTTGCAGACAATAGTATCTTAGCATAGGTCTCTCCAGGTGGGGCTGCTGGGTAAGAGTAGTGGTCCTGTGACTTCTAACAGGTGTCACAAAGCTTGCTCTGTGGTCCATGCTGGTTTCCATGCCCCTGCAGCAGTGTGTGGGAATGGGCTCCCCAAGCCTCACTGGTGTATCAGTGTGCCTTCAAATATGCTTCTCTCAACTGGGAATGGCAATGCCCACTGTGATCCCAAAACTTGGGAAGCCGAGACAGGAAGATTGCTACAAGCTTGAGGCTGTCCTAGGATGCATAGCAAGGCCCTTCATCAATAAACCAAAACAAGGACAGAATCTGAGTGTGTGTATCAGCGAGGCAAATTAGCTGCCATGTGGATCTGTATTTGGAGAACTGCTTGCTTGTGTCCTTTGCCCACTTTCTGTTTGGTGGCTCATCTTTTCCATCTAGTCTTCTAGAACAACAATTATATTTCAAGGATCAAAGCCTTATGACCCCAGCCCAGCTTGACATTTGTCTTTGCTGATTTGTTTATGATGTTCTCTTTTGTTTTGACTGCCACATAGAATGTTAAGAGGTTTTCTCTCACTGTACTGAACCCATCCATCTTTCTTTTCCTGTCTTTTAGATTCTCAGTGAGAAAAAGACCTCACCCAAATGCAGAGGCTGAAAGAAGATTCCTGTGCTTTTTGGGTGTGGGTTTTTGCCTTTAGATTAAAACTGGGATCCATGGGTTCCATTCTTTCTTTCAGAGGTTCCCCCTTTGTCTCAGTACTGTATTTAAAAATGATAAACCTATTTATCTTTATTTTATCTGTGTGAGTGTTTTGCTAGTATGTATGTATGTGGACCACAAGTGTGCCTGTGTCCAAAGAGGGTGTCAGATGCCCTGGACCTGGAGGTGTGGTTGTGAGTCATCATGTGAGCACTGGGAACCAAACCTGGATCCTCTGCAAGAGCAGCCAGTGCTCTTAACACATGAGTCATCTTTCCAGCTCAGCACTGTTCATTAACAATTTCTTTTGTGGCACACTGGTTTGAGGCCTTGCCTTTATCTTCCACCTACTTCCTGTGAATTAGAACCTGTTTCTGCCTGTTTGCTTCTGTGTGCCCATCTCTTCAGCTTCTTATATCAGCAGGTTTGATTATTAAGAATTTATAGTGAAATCTTTCCAGACATCCATAGATGGCCTTCCTCCTTCCCATCTCTCAGCATCCCATATGGTGTCTCTGTAGGGAACTTCAGTGTTCTGCCAGTGCTGGAGGTACTTTTGAGACCCAGCACCCTCAAGAGCTCCCAGGGTCCACTGCCCATGTCTCATGGAGGCTTAAACCCCACAGAGCCAGCCCATCTGGTTCCACCAGGTTTGCTCTGCAGCAGAAGTAGGGCTGGAGTCTGCTTGCAGTTTCTCCCATCACTGTGACAAGGGCCTGTGATGTCACCCCTGCTGTGGGTGGCCACAGTGGAATGGCTGTCCCATCTACCCCAGAGACATTTCAGCACACCGTGACTGCCACTTCACTTAAACTGTACAGTGCTGCTTAAGGGGCTGCTCTGCTAGTGTCTGTCCCCGGAGCCTGTTTCCCTTACATGACACCAAATGGCATTGATCTGTCCCTGGAATACCTCACTTCCACTATCGAGTAAACAAATTTAAAACCCTAAACTGCAGCAGTTCATACCATGGGGTATCATTTCTGGTCCTTGCTAGGCCCCTGTTCTCCCCCTTGGACAGAGAATAATGCCCTGTGGCAGTCTCCAGCAGGGTGACCCTAGCCTGGTGAGCCAACCCTCTGCCCATTTTCCCAGTCACCACACTGACTCTTAGGAGGTCAAGGTACTCAAGGTTCCAGTGAGGTTGGCCTCTGAGCTCCCATCAGCTCACCTGCCATCTCCTATTCCTCCCTCCAACCAAGCCAACCAGTCATCCCAGGCCCAGACCAGCATCTTTTCTCCCTTGCATCATCCCACAGTCCCATTTGGTCCTCAGCAAAGCCCATGGGATCTTTTCAACTCTTAGTGGATCCTCATTGCTCTTTTCTCATCATCATTGCAAGCTTTATTTAGAAAGAACTATATAGATTTAAATGCAGTGTAGAAGCCCTAGGTATCTTTCACTGTTTCCCCCAGTGGCAATGTTGTGCAGTACGGCTCTCTGTTATTTTAGAGACAATGATAGAGAATTGTATTATGGTTCTGACTTGGATCCAGAGATCTAGGTTTAAATCCCGACTGCAGATCACAGAACCTGGCAGCTTTCAGGGCTCCAGTTTCTTTGAATGTAAAATGTATAATAAAGGTACTCCCCATGAAGAGTCATTTGAGGCTTAAATGAAATAATACAAAGTTCTCAGAAAAGAGGCTAACATATGATTGGCACTCAGTAAGTAATAATAACTTGTAATGGTCTAGCCTTGACAATAGATAATAGTGACCTAGATGGTCTAGCACCTGCCTGCCCTTTCCTGTCTGAAGTCTGCTTTGCTCCTTCTGCACCAGTCACACTGATTCTCTTCCAATTTTCCTTGTATTCCTCCCTCACCCCAGGGCCTTTGTATGTAACACCCACCCCCACCCTTTCCTTGGGAGCTTCTTATCACTGAACCTTGCTACCTCTATTTACTCTTTGGTCTTTAGCCTACACATTGCTCTGTCTCTTTTATCAGAGAAGCCTCCACTGGCCACACACAGACCTGCTGGGGTTTCCTCTCATAGTGCCATGTGTTTTAGCTCTCCTTCATGGAGAACCATTTCAGGATACAAATGTCTAACACAGCTGTATCTTAATTCTCCCCTCCACAGACTGTGAGTCCATGAGAAGCAAAATGTACTTGTTTTGCCCATCAAAGTATTCCTAGAACCTGGCAAAGAGCTTGAGATGAAACCATTGAATATCTGTCAACTGAATCGGTAAACAAATGGCAGAGAAGAAGGTGGAGAGAAAGGGGAACAATAAGGACAGCAGTGAATATTTGATCAGAAAACATTTACTGAGCACTTATTGTATGCACCATCTCATTTAGCCTGCCTTCTTTATCCAGCTTTATGTTTTTCTCTCAACTTTTCATCTCTGACCGATATTATAGGTTTGTTTTGTGTCTGATTTCCTCATCCAGGTAAATGCGGGAACTTGGAACCCTTATCTTCTCCCTTCTCTGTCTCTAGGGAGTCTATCAATGCCTGGAACATCATTGGTGCTCAGTGGAGAGAGGAAGAAATGCATAAATGGATGGATTATCACAAGGAAGATATAAGGTCTGTAGAGCTACTATGTAACCTTAAAATAACAAATTTCTACCTTCCCTTTTCCCCTCCAGCTTCTCTTCTCCTACTCTCTCTTAAACTGTTGCTTTCTCCTTCATCTGTTATGTTACATATATATGTATGTATGTGTCTTAGTCAGGGTTACTATTGCTGTGATGAAAACCCATGACCAAAGGCAACTTATGGAAGAAAGGGTTCATTATCACTCACAGTACCATCTTATAGTTCACCATCAAAAGCAGTGAGAGCAGGAACCCAAGCAGAGGAGGAACCTGGAGGCCACAGCTGATGCAGAGACCAGGGAGGGGTGTTGCTTACTGACTTATCTACCCTGGCTTGCTCAGCCTGCCTTCTTACAGAACCCAGGACCACCTACCCAGGTATGCCACCGCCCACAATGGGCTGGGCCCTCTCCCATATATCATTAAGAAAATGCCATACAGGCTTATAGAGACATTACTCAACTGAGGCTCCTCTCCAGTGACTCTAGTTTGTGTCAACTTGACATAAAACTAGCTAGCATACTTGGTTAGGGTTTCTATTGCTGTGAGGACACCATGATCATAACAGCTCTTATAAAGGAAAACATTCAATTGGTGTGGCTTACAGTTCAGAGGTTTAGTCCATTATCATCGTGGCAGGAAACAAGGCAGCATGCAGGCAGACATGGTGCTAGAGAAGGGGCTGAGAGTTCTACGTCTTTACTCACACACAACAGGAAGTGGTATGTCTCACTGGGCATGGCTGAGAATATATGAGATCTCGAAGCCTGCCTCCATAGTGACACACTTCCTCCAACAAGGCCACACCTCCTAGTAGTGCCATCCCCTTTGGTGGCTGTTTTCTTTCAAACCACCATAGTATGTATGTGTAAACACAACCTCCTGAGTCCATTTAGTGTTCTCATATGTGTATGTGTTTAGGGCTGACCACTTGGGACTGGATAACTATCAGGGGAGGGGGTTCATCGCTAAAGAAAACTGATTCTCCCTCTCTTAGCAACCTTTAACTGCCTATAGCTCTTCATCTATGGGTGTGGTCTTGTGTGATTTCCCCATCCACACTGGTGTACCAGCTGCTGTTGCCATTGTTCAGGTCTCCTTCAGGTGACCATATTGTTGAAATCCCATGGGATCAGCTCCCCTGCTTATAGCAAAGACAAGATCTTGCAGTAGAGGCCTTAGACCTCTGGCTCCCATAGTCTTTCTGTTATTCCCTGAACCTTGTGGAATAATTGTATTATAGATATATCAGTTGGGGTGTGGCACCCCATGCTCATTTGCTTTGCATTTTTGGCCAGTTGTAGATTTCTGGTGATGGTCTCTGTCTACTACACAATGAAACTTCTTTGATGGGGACCGAGAGCTGCTCTTCTCTACAGCTAGAAGGATACAGTTAGAGATTATGCTGGCTTAGGCTGGATTATGCTGGCAGTAGTGGGTTCTCCTCTGAGATCCATGACCTCATGAGCTGCTGGTAGTTGGCTGAGTTTACAGTATCATTTGCCTCCTCTGGAGTGGGCCTTAAGTCCAATCAGACGATGTTGGTTGCCCCCAAGATGTGAATGCCATTATTGCACCCTTGGAGCCATTGTTGTGGTTTATCATCTTTACATCGGGGTAGAACTTTTGATTGCTTTTCTCATTTGGCAACTTGTACAGCTCCTTCAGATACTGTGAGAGCCAGTCCTCAGGGAGGAGGCTTCCAGGGCAGTTCCAGCTTGGTTCCTCCCAATCCTTTTCCTCAAGTGCATGGTGTCTTGAGCAATAGGACCTTACTTTCAAGTCCTGGGGGAGCAGACTAGCTGGAGAGCAGAGGATTGCATGAGACTTAACGAAGTGCTAAAAGAGGGGCAATGACTGGTGTGCAATAAAAAATAGTGCCCTGGGATGGTCTACCCCTGCCTACCTCCTCTTGTCCATGGTATTCTCCTGTTTCCCTAACGGCCTAACTTCTTGCTGCAAGGCCCCACATCCTAGTGGCTCCATCACCTCCAAGTAACCCCACAGCCTAGGACCAAAGTCTGCAGTGCCTGGACCTCAGAAATACTGCAGATTCAAACCAGTTAGAGGAAATTGAAAGTTGGAGAAACTGAGCTAAGGTTAGGGATGCACCTTGGGCCTTGAATCTAAACCTTCACCCTTAAGTCCAAGTTCTTAACTGAGCTGATCTCCTGGGTTGGATTTTCCCCAGAAGTAGAGGTGATAGGAAATACAATGAGTTTATTTGATTCCAGGAGATTCCACAGGAGAGGGGGAAATGGGGCAGGGACAGCATCGTGGGTCTCCAGTGGGAACCAATGGAAAACCCTGTCTCCGCATTACCATGGGGGTGGGGGTTACAAGTGCACACATCTGCTCCATAGGTCACCATGAGGGTTGTTCATGGGGTGCCAACTCCTTGAAGGTCTTCTTTGCCCTACTCTCAATATTGGTTGGGGACACACTCAGACAAAAGGCCTCCATCAAAGAACTGTTGCACTTTTGCCAAGAGGACACGGAGGGACTGTTCTGGGATGCCACACAGTCGCACTCGGAGAAACTGCTGCATCTTCACCAAGATGACATTTAAAGGTCACATACATACTAGAGAGAAACCTTTTCCTCTTGGCAGCCCTCCACCTCCACACCCCACCCACCTCCTCACACTTCTTGTGACTTAAGATTCTTCAAGGCTCAGCCTCACCACACAGGCCAGATCTGGCCTGGCCCAGGCTTTCCACACCTCTATTACATTTAGTCTTCTCCACGTGTGAAAGTTTGAAACTAGTTGATGACATTTAAACATCAAAGTGGTCATACAAAACTTCAAATGTCCAGCTTCTCCCACAACAGGAAAAGATCAACAACCCAGGCTTCTATCCCTGCTTGGCCACAGCCTCAGGGAGCTTTATGGTTATCCTCGTTCAACAGAGCAGGTGACACTGCCCATTCCCTCAACCTCTCACCTCAACCCTTCCTCCCTTGACTCAGAGTTTGGTCCCCACCTTCTCAGTCAGCAGAGCCACTGAGGTCCTGGCAAGGCCATGCTCTTGGGAGCTGCAGGCTGATCTTGGGTGGTGCAGTTTAACCTTCTCTTGACCCACAGTCACAACTGGTCCCTTTAATGGCTTAGAAACTGTCTCCTGTCCCCAGCATTTTCTGCAGTCCCTGAAGTGACAGCCTTTCCTGCCTATAGCAGAAATCACAGTTCCTACTGCTAGCCTGGCAAATAGAACCACAGGCTGAATCCCCAGTGTTCCCTGTCTAGAGCATGGCTCTTGAGCTTCACGGGAGTGCCCCATCTGAAGCTGAGGGACTGTAACCTCTGAACTAAGTGACCTTGTTTAACCTTTCCTCTGTGCACACAGTCCCTGAAAAGAAGGAGGTTTTGGAGCCTGGAATTGTTCTCCCACAGCCTGCTGATCTACACTCAGCATGCAGATAACTAGCTCTCCCTCAAGGACAGTTATGTTGGACGCGTGGTCCCCATTTCTGTCTTCCATCCTCTGAGTCCTCTTGTGGGGACTTGGGGACTCTCTTGCTACAGTGGCCCAGACCTGCTTTCCTAAGCATTTGACTTTGGTGCAACCCTGAGCCATGTGGGACTGTCCCCTTCCTTTCCTGAGTCCCAACTTAAGGGAACCACACTGGTGCCCACATATGTTTGAGTCCTGTCCACATGCAAGGGCCCACTTACTACGGAGGGACATGCGCATGTGGCAAGTAAACAGAAGAGCGAACCCTCAGCTCGGGCCCCTCAGCTGTGGCCACCTTAACCGTCTTCCTTCCCCTCTCCCAGAGTCTCACCTCACAACCCCACCCTCCACACCTTCTCCTCTATCACGTGTTGCCTCTGGTGGGCACACACTGCTCTTGCTACTTGCCCTCTCATAAAAATCCATTCGGGGTGTCCAACAGTCAGCTGGACCCCTGTTTAGGGCAGAGACTTTGCCTATAAAACTGCAAAATGGGGGTGAGTGCTGACGGGCCATCTGTCTCTCTAGAAGCATGGTCTGATTTAGGGACTGTTTTCTTTTCATTATTGTAAGGATTAACACATTAATTGTAAAAATGAACAAGTTTCACCGTGGCATTTCCACATGTGCATATAACAAGTTTTGGTCTTGTTCTTGGCATGCCCTCCATGCTCTCAGCCTCCCCAACCCCCCATACCAGCCATGTTCCCAGGCCTGACAGTTCTTCTTCTATGCTCAATTTGTTCTTTTTGTTTCCTGCCTTCCCCTTTCTCCTCCCCGATCTTCCTCCATGCCCTGCTTCTCATCCTCTCCTTCAGTTTCATTTTTTTTTAACTTTTTAAATGAAACAGGGTTTCACAATTTAGAATGTGACATCACACAGTCTAAGCTGGCCTTGACCTCACCAGGCATCCCAGGCTCAGGCTCGTGGTGATCCTCCTGTCTCTGTATCCCAAGCACCGGGATGGCAGGCACAAGCCCCATGCCAGCCTCTTCTCTATTTCAGCTTTTATTCTCCACGTATGAGAGAAAACACATGATTATGTCTTTCTGCATCCGTCTTGTTTTGTTGAACATGATGATTTCCATTGCATCCACTTGGCTGCACAGGACAGAAAGTCAATATTCTTTATGATGCAATAAATCATTTCTCTCATGCATGTGTGTGCACACACGCACACAGTCATACTACATTTTCCTTATCCATTCATCTATATGTGAACACGTAGGCTGACCCAGTATCTAAGCAGTTGCGAATCAAGCTATAATGAACATGCATGTGCCGATATCTCCTATGTATGCTGACCTTATTTCCTGCAGTTATATTCCCAGGAGTGGCAGGGCTGTGTCATATGGTAGCTCTATTTTTAGGATTTTGAAGAAGGTCCCTACTGACTTCCATGACAGCTACAGTAATTTACATCTTCACCAATAATGTCGAAGGGTTCCCTTTCTCTACATACAGCATTTGTTACTTGTCTTTTTTATCACAACTTTTCTCACTGGGATGAGATAAAATTTCAATGCTTTTTTGATTTGTCTTCCTCTGGTAACTGAAGGATACTGAGTACTTTTTCATGTGGGTTTTATTTTATATATATTTTCTTGATCTTTTTTATCTCTTGGTTTGAGCTGTAACTGTTTGGTGTGGCTGCTTACTTACTGACTGGATTATTAGAAGAATCTTGTTAAGTCTTTGAGTTCTTTCTATATTGTGGCTACTAATCCCCTATTAGATTAATAACTGACACAGACTTTGTCCCATTTCTTTCTGTTCCGTCTTGTATGAGAAATTTATGGGGGAGTACTCTCCAGTGAAAGCTGTTGGGAGAGGAGCTTTTTGGAGGGGACAAAACTGGGGTAGTCTGACACCCTGGTGTGCACTGACTGTGGAGTACACTCCAGTTTATTGCCACCTAGGGGCTCCCACCAGCTAAAGTCAAGGTCCTCTGGATAAGGTGCCCACTAGAGAAGCCAGTGCCCTGGAGCCGGGTCTAGGAGAGCCTGCCAAGTGGATAGAGGACAGGTGGAGCCTGCCTTGTAGAATTGCTAGGTGGATGAGATCAGCCCTTGCATAGAAAAACTAAGGGCAGGGCTGGGGATATAGCTTGGTACTACAGTGCTTGCCTACCATGTTTGAGGCCCTGGAGTTCTGAAGGAAAAACAATATTGAGGGTAGAGTAGTGGTTTGAATGAGAAATGTCTCCCATTGTCTCAAGCATTTGAACACTTGTCCCTAGTTGGTGGTGCTGTTTGGGGAGGCTTGGGAGGTGCAGCCTTATTGGAGGAAGTGTGTCACTTGGGCTAGACTCTGAGAGCTAAAGGTTTCTTTCTCTGCTTCATGCTCTTGATTCAAGAGCCAACCTTTCAGCTTCCAGTTCCTGCCACCATGACTGCCACTCCACCATCGTGGACTCTTATCCTCCTGGAACCATAAGCTGACAATCAGTTTCTTCTATAATTTGCATTGGTCTCCGTGTATTACCATGCAACGAAAAAGTAACTGATGCAGGTGGTAACTGATGCAGGTGCTGTCTGATGCAGGTGGAAACTGATGCAGATGGTAACTGATTTAGGTGGTAACTGATGCAGGTGGTGACTAATGCAGGTGGTAACTGATGCAGGTGCTGAATGATGCAGGTAGTAATAATGCAGGTGGTAACTGATGCAGCTGGTAACTGATACAGCTGGTAACTGATGCAGGTGCTGACTGATGCAGCTGGTGACTGATGCAGCTGGTAACTGATGCAGGTGGAAATTAAAACGTTGCAAGTCTTTCTCAGAAACTCAGCCAACAGCCCACCTGAAATCTTAAGTGGTATTAATTGTTCTTCAGAATTAATTTGCTTCCTCATCATTGGGTGTGTGTTGTTGTTTTCCATGTGTGCTCTACATACACACAAGTGAACTGAGCAAACACCATCCCCATAAAAGATTCTCCCAATTCTGAAATGTACATGGGAATGTCCCCCTCTCTGTTCCTTCTTTGCTAGTGGCATTTGGTACTGTGAATGTGTCATCCTGCCTTATATTTGTGTGACTTTTTTTCTGCCCTCAGAATCCCTTAAAGGGCTTTGTAAATTCTCTTACCCCCACTCAAGAAATATCCCCTTAGCCCGCGAGCCAGACAATCTCACATTCTGCATACAGGGCAAGGTGTGGGACAGATGCATCTTTCTAGCTTCCTCCCCCACAGAGTCCCAGTCAGGAGCCCAGGCACAGATCTAGGACTCTCTTTACCAGAGTGTCCTGGTGGTGAGCTCTCCAGGTAAGTGACATAAAAACACACCTTGGAGCACTCTGTGAAAGGAGAGTTCCATTCACAAACTATCTGACGTCATTTATTAGGGTGCCTCCTGTTTTTTGCTTAGTAGGATTATTTGTGAGTGTGTATACATATCTGTGTATGTACATGTGTGTGTATGTATGTGTGTGTGTGCGTGGATATGAACAAGTATGGAAGTCAGAACAATTTCATGTGTCTTTCCACCTTGTTGAGAGTCTCTCAGCTCTCATTCTTTAATTGTTACCTGCCACTGCCTATGCCAGTTAGCTGGCATCTGAGATTCCCTCTGGGATTACAGATGTGTACTACTGTTCCTGGCTGTAAACATGTTCTAAGGATTTGAACTCAGGTTCTTGTACATGCATGGCAAGTGCTTTCCCCGCCCAGGACCCTAGTAGGATTATTACTTTGTGCCTATGCAGTTACTAATTTCATGTGGCTAAAACAGTAACACGTGGGCACTGAGGTGACTCAGGATCCTTTAAAGACAGCTTTAATTCCGGCATAACAGAAGCACACGGAAGAGCTTTCCCAGTTGTGAGCAGATTTCTCTCCAGCACACAGTACCAGAACCATGTTCCTCTCCTCCTTAGAAAGCCAGGGATGCTGGACACCCCAGCTCACCTGAGCACACTTCCTCCTCTCTTTCTCTTAGTTCTGCAGACAGGAGCATCCATTTCCCTCCTTGCCTTCCAGTTCCATCCTCCAAGAACTCTCTAACTTTCAGGAGTCTGTCAGGGCCCTATTTTTAGTGGAGTGAGACTTCTGCGGGGTGTCCAGATTGGCGCACTTCCTCTTTACCAGATGGGCTGCGGCAACTGTGGCGCCTCCTGCATCCTCAGTTCCCTCTGTGGTCACCTCATGTAACCTTTGACAGTTCTGCAGCCTCACCCTGCCCAGCATCAGCCCACTCCCTGATCAGGAAACGGAGGCTCTGTGAGGACCACTGACTATTTGCAATTGAGTTCCACATGCAGTGGGGAAGGAACCAGGCCTGCCCACCCGAGGCTCACTCCAGACCTGTAGCTGGTTGCCATCTATCAAGGGAGTGGGATGTTTCCTTCCTGCCAATCACACGAATGATTCTTTGTGCCTCTGAAATAGAAAGGACCATGGTCCACCAGGGAGGAGAGAGAGTATGTGCCTATTATGTCAGTACCCAGCCCTAATCTGCCTCCTAACCAGGGCCACAAGCTGCCAGCCTGGTGGCCCAACACCACAGCTGTGCTGTTTGGTGTCCTTCG
Source organism: Ondatra zibethicus (assembly GCA_004026605.1). Classification (NCBI taxonomy): domain Eukaryota; kingdom Metazoa; phylum Chordata; class Mammalia; order Rodentia; family Cricetidae; genus Ondatra; species Ondatra zibethicus. The sequence continues at coordinate 49,396 of PVIU01005259.1, read as the reverse complement.
AGTTCTACATTTTGAAAATGTGTTGATGACATTTAAAGATCAAGAATGCTCAGATAAAAAATTCAAATGTCCTGCTTCTCTTGTAAACAGAAAGCTCACTGTCTAGGTTCCTATCCATGCTTGACAGAGGTCAAGTAGAACTGTGTGGTACCCATTCCCAGGTGCCACAGTCTTCAGGGTGCCTTATGGCCTCCCTGCAGCCAGCATCTGCTGCTGTTTGTCACCTTGCAGGCAGCATTACTTTCTCTCAAACCCCAGTGAGCTCACCCCACTGGGCATCACCTGGCCCTCACAGACATTTGAGGCTGTTCCCTATTTTCATTGTAACCACCAGATCATCTTGGAAAATTCCAGCATCTTAATACACAGTTGGCGCTCAGAAGAAACTGTGACTATATGCTCCTCAGATAGGGTCATGGAATGTGTCATTGTTTTAACAGATGAACCAGTGGATTCAGAGGCTGAGGTCTTGCCCCAGGGCTCATGGAACTATAAATCACCATGCTGTCTCTTGCTTCCTGACTTCTGTTTCCAGAGACAATGTCTCACTGTGTAGCCTAGGCTAGCATGAAACTTTGTAGCCTGGGCTGGCATCCAGCTCAGAGTTCTTCTGCCTCAGCTTCCCAAGTGCTGGGATTACAGGTGTGAGTTCACTCTTTGCCTCTTTTCCAACTTTCCCACTGGTTCCTAAAGATTGTACAAGAGACTGTTGCTAAGCCCTCTCCCCCCCCCCCCCGCCGCTTTGACACTCTGACTAGGGAGAGACTACTCAAGAGAGGAAAAAGAACTTTCCTAGGAGGGCAGCATGGCACAGAACTAGATATATGTGGAGAGGGACATTGAGTCCTAACGGAAGGATGTGGGAGGTTGTTGAACGGGGTCCTGAGGCTGTGGGGCTTCCAGGATGTCTTAATTAGGATTACTATTACTGTGAATAAACACCATTACCAAAAGCAACTTGAGGAGGAAAGGATTATTAGGTTTAAATCTCCATGTCACTCATTGCTCATTATTGAAGGAAGTCAGGACAGGAACTCTAACAGAACTCTGGAGGTAGGAGCTGATGAAGAGGCCACAGAGGGATGCTGCCTACTGGCTTACTCCCTGTGGCTTGCTCAGCCTGCTTTCTTATAGAACCCAGAACCATCACCTCAGGGATGGCCCCACCCATATGAGCTGGGCCCTCCCACATCAATCACTAAGAAAATGCTCTACAAGCTTGCCTACAGCCCAATCTTATAGAGGCATTTTCTCAGTTGAGGATCCCTCCCCTCTGATTCTCTAGCCTGTGTCAAGTTGACAGAAAACTATCCAGCACACAGGGGTACTAAGGGCTTTGGAGCAGGACTAACATTATCAATGTCTGACTTCAACTAATAGCAGAAGTCAAGTCGCTGTGGGGACCCGCAAGAGCTAAGAGCAAATTCTGGGACGGCTCCAGAGGATTCTGCTGATGGGTGAGTGGGAACACCTGGGGCTGTTCAGTAGGCCTGCAGCTGGCATGGGGGAGGCAGGGAGAGACAGGCATGGATGTGGCATTGGTGAAGGGGTGTCCTCTGGGTGCCCAAGGATGGTGCAGAAGATACAGGTGTCACCTGCCAAGCCGAGTGTGGATCAGTGAGAACCCATTCCTGAGCCAAGCCGAGCCTGGGGACACCTCCGGTCACACTTAAGGGCTCTCCACCTGGTGGCTAGCTCCCAGTCCCTTCCCTCCCCTCCCAGCTAGCTGAAGCCCTGCAGGGAAGTAACCAGTTCTCCTGCTCAGAGTTGCAGATCTCAGGTCTGGCAGATTTGGGTCCACAAATGGTGTCAGGGTCCAGAGTATCCCCTGGAAGTGGATGTCCAGACATAAAAACTGCAGGGTCTCCTCACAGGGAACCTCCCTCACCCAGGGAGGCCATCCAGTGGGGTAGGTCAGTTATACTGGTGGGTTCATTGGGTGGGGAGCCCATCTTCTCTTTGCCTGCCTCCTGTGAGGAGTGCATTTGGCTTTTTATAAAGCCAATAAATAAATAAACAAGTGGGCATGATTAATTGATGGCGTGGCACAGACCCAGGCGCTGGTAGTCAGAGGCCTGGCTTCTGCAGGAACTGAGCTTTCTGCGACTTGGGGCCTGAGCCAAGGAGGGGAAGCCTAACTGAGGAGGTTGTCTCCCCGGGTGCCTGGGGTTTTCAACTTGCTTCTCTGTCTGGGGCCCCTTGTCCTAGACTCCTCCGGCCCTAATGGGGCCATAACAGAGGCTGAGGGCCAACCATTGTCCTTTCTAGGAGTGTCAGAGAGCCCAAGGTTGACCCAGACAATCCCCCTGCAAAGCTAGCCTCCCAGACTCTCTCCACCCTGTCACCCACATCACCCACGGATTTCCTTGAGGGGGGTTCTCTGCCCCACGGGGAAAGAGGGAAAAGGGAAGTATTAGGGGCTCTCTGTGGGGTGCCTGGGGAAGGGGCTGTGGGCAGCAGACAGAGATGGAGCTGGTACCCTGGAAGGGAGAGAGTCTTCATGGCCCACCCGAGTGAGTGGCCCGATGAGCGAGGGGGGGCGCTGTCCGAGTCGAGTTCTGGGGGGGGGGGCAGAGGGGAGTGGGGGAGGAGGGAGAGGGAGGAGGGAGCGGCGGGCGGAGCGCAGTGCAGCGGCAGCGGCGGCGGGAGCTCGGGCGGGCGCGGGGCGCAGAGGCGGCGGCGGCGGCGGGGACGCAGGGCCGGGCCGGGCCGGGCGCGCAGCAGGGGCGGCGGCAGCGGCAACGGCAGCGGCGGCGGCATCGTCGCCCCAGAGCGGGCGCAGGTGAGGGTCGGCGGGACCGGACCGGGGCCTCTTTTCCCCGCTGCCCGAAAGGGTTCTGCCTCCTTCCCCGTGGCTTCTTACGTGTCGCCCGGGGACCCCGCGGCCTCGGCTGCAGTCAGAGCTTGGCCGGGGGTGGGGGGGACGTGTGTCCGCGGTGTCAGCGGTGACCTTGAGCGGGCAACCGGCAGCGGGCGCGGCGCGGGGAGGGGGCGCACAAACTTTCCGGAGCTGGGGGCGTCCAGAGCGCGGAGACCCCCATTAGCCTGCTTCCCAGGTATTCCCGGACTCCTGCACCTGGTTTCCCCTCAGTATCGGGGGGGGGGGGACTGTGCTTCCGCAGCCCCGTGTCCCTGTGCCGGGGATGCTTTCTGAGCTGTGGACAGGGACTAGGGCTGGGGGCTTCTCTCCCCAAAAGTGGCTTCCCAGTGTGCGGGAGGGCTCTGGGCTTTGAGCTCTGTGCATCTTGGGCCTCACCTTTTCTGGGCGTCCTCCATCTGCCCACAGCTCTTCCCCAAGCTCGCATGGGTCCCCTACCTGGTGACAGGAGAGCTCCAAAGCTCGGAAACCCAAGCCATTCGTTACTAGAGCTGCAGTTTGGGTTTGGGTTTTCAGTCCCACCGCACAAGCTGTTTGTGAAAGTGGCCTTGTGCAGGTTTGCCTTGGGCCCTCACAATGGACCACTGTGTTTCTGGACACCTGGGTTCACCCTAGGCCTGGTCACTCCAGAGGAAAGGATATTTTGGCCATAGGGGGTGCCCTTGTTCTAGGAACACGGCCTCCCGTATCATTACCCTTGGAAAAGGGACATGAGGCCCAGAGAGGGTGAGCCAGCCTCAAGGTCACACAGCCAGATGGAGAACTAGGCTTTCTTGTCAGGATTTATTTGGTTCCTATGAAAGAAGGTTCTGGATCTGAAATGCCCTGCTTCTTACTAGCCCTGGAACTCTGACAAATCTCTCTCTCTCTCTCTCTCTCTCTCTCTCTCTCTCTCTCTCTCTCTCTGTCAACTTCCTTATAATAGCTATCTCATTAGGGCTGTTTGACAGCTAACTGAGCCAATAGTCTTCATTTTTGCCACAATGCTTAGTTCATGGTCTGTGCCCAACCCACCCACCCTTGGTATGGCTCCATTCTGCGCTTCAACTGTTAATAGATGCTGTCAGCCTGGTTCCCTCCTTCCGCTTCTGGTCCCTAGGTTGAGGTGGGCTCTACCTCGTGTCATTGTGGCCTGGTAGGGACAGGGCCTGCCGGACCTATGTCTCTGTATCCTCTTCGGTGAAAGTGAAAGCCCAGCATCCTCAGCAGCCTCTGTACCCACTTAACAGTGTCGTGGTTTCCTGCAGCCTCCAAGGAGAAATCAATACTGAGTCCCAACTGGGACAGGCAGTTGGGTCATGCTGTGACAGAAGAAACAGACTCCTGTTCCCCAATAGTGAGCACACGATCACCCCTGCATCTGTCCCACTCTTTTCTTACCTCAAGACTCTTCCTCCACCCCCAGTGGTACTGGAGGCAAGGGCTGGGGGCTAGGAACTGGGGCTCACTCTCCCACTCAGGTAAATAACCTTGATTCCTGCCTAAGAAATAGTTGAAGTCACTCACAGCTTCCAGCAAGGCAATCCCTGCCAGATGCCAATCACTTCCCAGACCTGGAGACACATTCATTCATTTGATTTTATTAACTACATGCTAAGCACTCCTTAGTGTACCAGGGGCACATTGGTAAATGAAATAGACCTGATCCTAGCCATCTAGACTGGGAATAGCTTCTCATCTAAACTGATACACTGGAGAGTAAGCCATAATAGCACCAGGGCCAGGCATCAACCAAGAAGGCCCATCCACACTGGAATATGGGCTGTCCAGCCTGTGGTGTCCGTATGCCAGTGTCTAGAGAGGGCTGTCAATATTCTTCTTGGCACTTACCTTTCGCTGGGCTCTGTGCTAAAGACTTTGGGTCATCTTCTGATTTATCCCTCACAAAGCCACAAGGTCCGTTAGAAATAGAATTGGGACCGTTTTACTCTTTAACTGTTCTGCTATGCTACCTCCCAGAGATGAGGGATGTTAGAGTATGGGGTGCTCACATCCCTCTCAAAGACACTATCAGTTGGCTGCCAGCCAACATCTGGCCTGAGGTTGCGGGGAGATGAGATGTGGTGTATTGCTTCTGCCTAGAGAAATCAGAGGCAGCTTCCTGGAGGAGAGGATCTTTGACTGGGACCTTGATGGATGATTTAAGAGGTTGGCAATCTACGGACGTTGGTGGGGAGCTGTGGAGGAGGCATTTCAGACCCAGCTTGCTAAGACAAAACTGTGGGGTATTCAGACTATTTGGAGACATCAATCCCTAAGTAGGCTCAGGACAAGTCTCAGATCTGGAACAGCAGAAGCTGTCAGAGGTTCAGTCTCAGCATGGTGTGCAATGGCTTGTGACACATTATGAATTTCAGAAGGACTTGCAAAGGCCTGATAATGCTGTATTTGGGAAACAGAGAGACATGGGGGAGGAGAAGATGCTGTACTGGAGAAACAGGGAGAGAAAATCAATTCAACAGGGTTTCCAACCAACAGGGCTTTTCTTTCACCAGATCCATACCATGGCCTGCCTGCAAGGTCCCGCAGTAGTCAGTGAGTGACATAGAATCACTGCAGATGAAAAGGGCCTGTATCAGTAGCAGTGCAGAGGCTTCCCCCAATCAGACTAACTGCCAAGAAGAGAAATACTAACCTAGCAGGGGCCCAGGGCTTTTAGCAATGTACTTCGCAAATAAGAAATCTGAGCACTATAAATTGTCTTGCCCATTTGTTAAATCCCATACAAACCACTTTAACTCCCCTGCTTTGTGTTAACCTCAGTTGCCATATGACTCTGAGACTAATAAAATGCATTTAACATAACTTATTCCTTCAACTCTTTGGGAATTCTGGTTTGCCTCTGCCCCCCCCCCCACCTCCAGCTAAGTGCATATGGCCATCAGGAGCCAAGCAGAGGATTGGGGTTCACTGGGGCCTTTGGAAAATCAGAATAAAAAGATGTTGGAGGCAGGAGAGCATCTTATATAAAGGAAGGTGGAGGCAGTTGTGTGTGTGTGTGCGTGCGTGCGTGCGTGCGCGCGCGTGTGTGTGTGTGTGTTTGTGTAGTGTTACCTCCTGCTGAACCATCTCAGTCAGTCCTACAATCCTTTTTTTTTTTTTTTTTTGGTTTTTCGAGACAGGGTTTCTCTGTAGCTTTGGAGCCTGTCCTGGAAATAGCTCTTGTAGACCAGGCTGGCCTCAAACTCACAAAGATCTGCCTGCCTCTGCCTCCCGAGTGCTGGGATTAAAGGCGTGCGCCACCACCACCCGGCCAGTCCTACAATTCTTATCAACTGCAGAGGCCCACCGTTTTGTTTTGAATTGGATCCAAAAATTATGTAGCTGATCCTGGGCAGGAGTTGGGGAGAAATGGGAGGTGGAAAGGGGGGGAAAGACAGATAGGAGAAAGATTTTTAAAAAAAAAGAGCTTAGCCCTAGCCCTCAGTTATAACACTGCTTTAAAACACCACATACAAACACACAAATAAAATTTAAAAGTAAATGAAAGTCCTGCCAGGTGCCCACAGCTGCCTGAGACAGTTCCCGGTGTTCATCTGTTATACCCTCCCAACAACATTGTGGACCAGGTGACACTGTCCCTGGCTGAACTCTCTCCGGGTGTGGTAAGCCAACAGGTAAGCAGAAGGCTGTTAGTAAAAGTAGAGTTTGTAGCTCGAGGTCCCGAGAGGTGGGAACCATGTGCCAGGTGGGACACTCAGAAAAGAACCACTGGCCAGGAAGTTGAACATGTCTGTGGGTACCGAGCCAGGGCTTTGCTGTGGCCTGCCTGAGAAGGCAGGGTGGGCTTAAGTGCCCAGTTGGGGCTATTTCAGTAGGCATAAGGGCTGTTCCTAAGTTCTCTGGCACCTGGCCCCAGGCTGACAAGGGCAAAGGAGTCCTGGCCAGAGAATACAGTTTCATGAAGGAGGTAGCTGGGCATCCAGGCTCTGAAGTGGCTCATTTGCTGTCTCTAAGCAGGGACTGTCTCTCCAGGCTCAACAAGGCCCAAAGAGGTCAGAAGCATAAAATACAGAAATCAAAAACCAGCTATTAGAATCCATAAGGACAGATGTGGAAACTGAGATTGAGAATATTTGAGTAGCTGCCCAGATCCCTCCAAAGGGTATGCTAGGTGGAAGGCTGGCTGGGCTCTCATAAATATCTTTCTTCCCCATTCGTACAACAGTTTGAGGAATGGCAGAAGACAGCAAGCGAACCCCTCCCCATCCCCAACTACATGCTCCAGGTCTCCAGGTTAACATTTCTGGCTTCAGCCATCTCAGATGAGAACTATTCAGGAAAAAAATTGCATCTGTACTGAACTTGTACAGGCTTTTCTCCTTGTCATTATTCCCCAGACAAGACAGAGTGACAGCTATTTACATATTATTTGCATACCAGGAGGTATTACAGGTGGAGCCATCTAAAGGGAACGGAAGGAGGGTGTGCAGGTAGTGGTGGGGGTCTGTGTAAATACTACATGAGGGCCTTGGGCATCTACAGATATCCGCATGGTAAACTGTCCTGGATACCAAGGGACAACGGTGCAAGTTTTCTTCCTGATGGCACAGAAGTGGAGTTAGAGAGTAGGGCTGGGACAGGCAGAGGGTAGTCTGAGATGAGCTTTCTGAGACAGATTCCTTCCCTCCTGAGACTAGGGAGGATACAGCCTCTTTCTCAAAGACCAATTAGGGAAGACTCTGCCTTCCATAGGGCAGGCCTAGGAAAGGGTCAGTAAAGATCAGAGGGACCTGCTGTGGAGTTACTTTACACAAAAGGGTCCCTTGTGATGTGACTCCTTCGTTAACTCAAACACAGTATCGTGCTAGGTCAGGCATCTTGACAAGTTTAAGACTGGGGTGCCCGTATCTTTCCTCGGAGTCTCAGAGAGCTCTTGACTCAAGAAACAGGAAGCAGAAGAAAGGCATGGTAGTGGGGAGACACTAAGAAAGAAGCATCCCTCCTTGCCCCAACCCAGGAGCTGTAACTATTGTAGCCTATCATCTAGGCAGGGCTCAGGAGACTGACCCCTTCCTTATCCAGAAATCAAAAGTGAAACTGAAGGCAGCTGGAGAGGCAGCTCAGTGGGTAAAATGTTTGTAATACGAGCCCAAGGGCCTGAGTTCAGATCCCAGCATCATGTTAAAGTCAGCACCAGTGGTGCACATCTGTAACTTCAGTGCTGGAAAGCAGAGACACGTAGATCCCCCAGCTCACTGACAGCCAGTCTAGTCAAGACAGTGCGCTCAGGTTCAGTGAAGAGACCCTGTCTCAAGCCCTAATGTGCAGAGCAATATAAGAAAATACCAGAGTAACTGCTGACTTCCATATCACACAGACACACACACAGAAATAGATAGCACTTAAGACAGGACCAACCCTTATAGTAGGCTCAGCTTGATAAAATGACAGTGGAGGTGGTTGGACATGGCCAAGGTAGAGCAGGTCAGGTTAGTGTCCCTGCACTGAGAGAAGTGGACACTCATGCACGTCTGTTTCTATGTCTTTATGTCTCTCTGCTGGGAAGTGAGTCAGATCAGTGAGCAGATGCACAGAAGGTATCCATGGCTAGTTCTTCCGCATGCAAAGCCACAATAGATGTTGCTCCTCTGTGACTGTGTATCTCCATGGACAGTGTCCTCTGCTCTCTCTTGAGTCCATCTGTATAATCTTACAGGCATCTCAGTGTGCACCTTCCCCACCCCAGCCCTGTGTTTTCCCTCCAGATGTTTGGCTTCTAGTTGCCTCACTGTTTCCGAGTCTATCAAACTAGAGAGTTCTGGGCAGAGGCAGGCAGAGGCATGGGGGTTGGGGATCTGGGCTGGAAAGAGTACAGTAAACCCCAAATCTTGTCTCACGTGACTAGGGAACCATGCCCAAAGAAGGTGGATCCTGGCTGTGATTCTGTATGTATTTTTTCCTCTTTTCAAAATAAAAGTAGTTCTGTCTCCCCCTGGATATAGAGATGTTATGTAAGGATTATGTAAAATTCAAATGGTATCAAAAAGTATAAAGAAGAAAGTAAAACTCAGATGAAATGTCGTGAAACAAAGCTCACTCCTGTTAACATTCTGTCAAATGTCCTTCCAGAAGGTTCTCCATGACTGATAAGTTTGTAGATGAATACTGTATTTTTGGAGCCTTTCTTTCTCTCAGTCATAGAGCTTGACTGGCTTGCATGTCAATAGATACATCTCTACCTCATCTTTTATGAGCAACTCAGCCACCATTTGTTTACTCTCTTTTCGCTATCACAAGTAGCACTGTGAGGGGAATCTCTTGGACCCCGAGCACAGTTCCAGGCATCCTAAAGGCACGTTCACAGAAGTAAGGCCAGCAAACCTTCCAAACACATTTGGGGCAAAAGAAGAGAAGAAAGCCACAGGATGACTGGATAGAGAAAACATCTCTGGCTTAGGGGCCATTTGTGAAGGTCTGTAGGAAGGAGGATGGAGGGAGGTCATGGCTGGGTGTAGACAGTGGAGCGTGGGAAGAGCCAAGAACTGGGCTTAGAGCTCCACCGCTGTTTCAGGTGAGACATCCTGCAGGCAAAGGTGGGTGTGATGACGGTCTCACTCTCCAGGCACCCAGGCAGTCACACAAGCTGTCTTACATGTGATCTCCTTGAGCCTTTATACCACTCTACCAAGAAGGCTTGCTCCATCCCTGCTCTACAGAGGAGTCCCCGAGACAAATGACAGAAGGCATCTCCTTCTCTTGTCAAGTTCTTCCACATCACCAAGCTAATTCATTCTTGTGTCTCATTGTCAGACAACAGGTCACATGGCCATGCCTAAACCAGTCACTACCAAGAGAATGGATTGGCAAAGCCTAAATAGACCAGGTCCCATGTCTGAGTCAGTGGCCACAGAACCATACTCCAAGCACTTAGGGCTTTGCCAACCAGAAGGATACAGGGAGCATGCTGAGGGGGCAGTGCCCAGAAACTATCCACTGTGCACTCACTTGGCCAGAAGTGGAATGGGGAGAGGGATTCTCGTGATCTTCAAAGACTAGCACAAGGCCAGGGCAATGAGTAAACTGTAGATGGTAATTGGTTGGCTTGTTGGTTAGTTATCGATTGATTAATCCATTAAAATGTATCAGTAGCTATTATTCCTTCTAACTCTGTTATTTGGGAGTCTCTGGGCACCAGAAGCACTGATGCTATGCCAACCAGAGTGGGTAGCTCAGGGCTTGCAGAGACTGTAGACACAGTGTTGACTACAGAGATGTCACAATACAAGAGTGTCTGAAGGGTGTGGCACTGGATTGACTCTAAAGCAGACAGAGCTCCTGGGAAGTGGCCATAATTGTAGGTGCCAGAGACATTAGAGGTGGCCCCCAGGTACAGGAGCAGAGAGGTGTGGTGAACAAGAGGTTAAGGGTGGCAGAGTCAGAAGTGAGCTCTCCTCTCTTGAGGGCTGGCAGTGTCCAGGGCACCATCACAGTCCTACTAGTCCTTCAGCTTTCCACCCTCAGGTTGTAGATAAAGAAGCTGATGCTCAGAGAGCGAGGTGACTTGACCGTCCTCAAGAGCAGGAAGAGGCTAGTCCTAGCTTAGAATATGTCGCTGTTCTAGAAAGTTGTGGGAAGTGATGAGCATGGTGGGCCCACTCAAAGCCAGTGGGTGGTGGACTGTGAGTGGGCAAAGGGGAGCCTGGAAACTGTCAGGAGGGCCTAGAAAATGTCTGATTTGGTGAAAAGCCTGATGGGAGAGGTGCCTACAGCAGAATCCAAGGTAGGCTTACAGAGCTGTGGTCATTAGACTGAACCTCACTTTAAATTTTTGCTGTGCCAACTAGTTGTGTGACTCCAGACTGGATACATCCCTTCTCTGCTCCCAGTTTCATCATCTGTAGGAGGATTATGCTTAAACATGTGCTCAAGGTCCAGCATGTTCTGGAGATTTAAGAAGCGGGATAGTTGTTATCATCACCCAAGAATGCTGTTTCTCAATCAGGTAACGGTAACTCCTTGTGCTGGTGTCCTGGCCTCCCTTTCAGCCTTGGTTATCACCACCTTCACGACCTTGGTTCCGTTCCTCTCAGGTTGACCTTCTAGTCTCTCCCTATGATAGGAGAGTTGGTCTGGAGGCTTTGCTGGCAGTAGCTTCTGCTCTGGAGTCCACGATGTATCGGCTAGGATGGAGAGGCTGCCATGAGTGTGGGGCTCAGAATGGAATGTGTACCTGGGACACCTTTGGAGGAACTAAATGTAAGGGCAGGCGTGAGGGTAGACAAGAGCAGCCAGAGGACAGAGAAAGCTGAGCTCTGGCTAGGACCTAGGACCGCACAGTGATGATCAGGGCCAGGAAAGCCAGGAGGGTCCAGAGGTGATCAACAGTAACCAAAGGAGCTAGCAAGACTTGGGAACACCAGTACCTGCTGAGAGAGAGAGAGAGAGAGAGAGAGAGAGAGAGAGAGACAGAGACAGAGACAGAGACAGAGACAGACACACACAGAGAGAGAGAGACAGAGAGAATATGAAAAAAATAAAAACCATGGCCCCTCATAGATGTTTGGTTCCAGGGTGGGTAGGACTTTGAAGACTGTGTTCAAAGCTTGAAAGTGAATTTCCCCAAAGTTTTTCAGGAATGGTGGAGACTGTGCCGGAGCACATGTCTGTGAAATCCCCTTGTGTTCTATTTCTGGGGCCAAGGTTTTATAACCGGAGTCAGAAATCGCGTGGAAGTGTGTGGGAGGCTGACCCTGGACAGCTTCCACAGTAGAGAGGAGGGGAGGGTATTTTTATCTGCAAACATGGAGCCATAGAGGATGAGGCCAGGAGGAGGCTGATTCCCGCCCTGAGTGTCTCACCCACTGCTGTGTTAAGATGCAAACTGTCTTTGACAGAAGTTAAGGGAGCTCCTGGCTCAGAGTGGGTAGCAAGATCAGGAGTGGAACCAGGGAATGTGTCTTCTAGGCTAGCATGCTGGAACTTGATCTGCAGATTGGTCCTGAGAGCCTCCTGGCTCTGCAAGACAGACCAGACATTAATGTGCATCAGACCAGCTCGGGTGCGTGTCCATTATTACCTGTGGCTTTGTAGTCTACAGGTCAGCACACCACCAAAGGCCTTCCCGGTCTTGGAGGGCTCTCTCACTGTTTGTTTGTTTGTTCAATCTGCCAAGGCTGTGAAGATGATTCTGCAGAGCCTGGTGATTTCCAGTATGGTGGAGTGTGCTGGCTCCAGGTCAGACTATGGTGACCTTAGCTGAGACTGCTCGTCTCTTCTCTATGCAGTGTCTCACCCCTCAGGAAGTAGCCTGAGTTCATTTGCATAGTGGCAGCAGAGTTAGAGTCCCAGGCTCAGAATCAGCACCACATCAAGCCTTAGTATGTCATCAGTGAGCCATACCATCTGAACATTCAAGGGACAGGCAAGAGGAGTTCCAAAGTCCCTTTCACAGGGTGTGAATACTGAAGGCCGTGGAAGCCTTCAGTCTCACAACCATTGACATTGTCCCTGGCCTCAGGGGATGCTGGTATGGAAGCCACTCCTTAAACTCTTGGTTGTGCCCACAGGTCTCTGACCGTGCAGAGTTCTCTAGAAGAATCTAAAGGGAAGACAGTTTTCCTCATTGGGCTGGCAGGTGTTTGGGGTTTTGTTTGTGGTGTGCATGCGTATGCATGTGTGTGTGTGTGTGTGTGTGTGTGTGTGAGAGAGAGAGAGAGAGAGAGAGAGAGAGAGAGAGAGAGAATTGGGCACTGACTGAGGAGCAGTCTCCACACTAAAGATCATTATTCAGGGACAAATAAGTGGTATCTATTTGGATTAACCCCAAATGTGAATTAAACAACAGGGGCATGCCCATTTAATAGAATACTAGCCAGTAATGAAAAGAACAGACTATTGATATATACTTCAACCTAGGTGAATCTCAAAGAGTAAAAACACCCCAAACTGTTTCCTACTGCTAGATTTCATTTTTCTTAGTGCCAACCAGAGGGCATGAGAATAGATTTGGTGGTTGCAAAGGCTGGGGACTGAGGATTGGGGAGAGGGGCATTCGACTCTAAGGACTGGCAGAAGGGAATCTCATGAGGATCGTGTAGTACCTTGATGGTGGTTCTGCAGAGGTGACAGGAGAACTCTGCTCTGAGCTACACATACATGTGCTCTGACAGACACAGGGAGCAGAGACCTGGGCAATAGTGACATCACCTTGTGGTCATGTCAGTTTTGGGTTTTGATGCTTCACGCTCAGCAGGATGCTAACTCTGGAAGATGCCAGGGCAGTATCCGTGGTCTTCTCTGTTCATTTCCTTGCAGCCCCTATAGATATATAATTATTACCAAATAAAAAGTGTGAAATAAATGCACATGTGCTCTGGCCTGGCAGGCGCACTGGGTAGTGTCTGTGGCAGAGAACTAGGAATCTCATGCAGGTGGCCTTCAGGCAGCACTGAGAACAACCTGAACATACTTACTCACCTACTGAGCACTTAGTGAGTACCTACTGTGTGCTAGACCCTGGAGGTGCAGCCATGGGCAGCACATAGCACAATCCTGGCCTTGTAGAGTTTACATCCTAATGACTGTCACACAAGAAGCTGGTTCTACCCTGTATCCCCCAGAGAAATTCCACAGGGCAGAAAAAGATAGGGACCAGTCTGTGTCTCACCATTAATAGGGTTTCACCTGAAGGTTGCATTCCCATGAGGAAAGGACAAGAAGCCAAACCTGGCATCCAGGACATGATTTGCTTAAAAATGAACAAAAGATCAGAGTGAACTAAATGAAGGGCTAAGCTTTGGCATGTACCTGGCCAGCCATTTAGTTGGTTTTCTTCACTAGAACATAAGTCCCCCAGGGTGAGGAGCTCTGCCCATTCCGTCCCTGTGGTACCTTCATATTGGAGCAATCCAGGCACATGGGATATGGTCAGATACCTGCTGGAGGGGGTGCACAAACCCAGTTTACAGATTGGCATGTGGTCCTTCACAGGGGCAGCATGGTTTGCTACTGTAAAGGGCCGTGAAATGTGGGTTGGATGCTCATGTCCTTGAGGACACCGGATACTGTGTCTGTCAACTTTGTCATCAGGAGTGTATTTCCCATCCCAGATCTGAAAACTTTGTGTTTGGGGCTGGAGAGGTGGCTCAGCATTGAGTGCTTACTAAGTTATTAAAGCCGATTGGAGTTCAGTCCCATACCCAGCCCCTCCTGCAAGGCTGCAGCCACACTCTGATAGATGAATGGGAGCCTGAGTCTGTTTGGGGTCACATGGTCACAAGAAAGGACCAGTTGGAGGTAGTCACCCAGCCACCCAAGGAGAAATCCCCAGGTGCCCAAGAAAGCCTTTGGAGGTTGGTAGGTGACTTTGTTTCTCTCAGTCTCTGCTGGGCCTGTTCTTCCCCCGCCACATGCCTTGTCCTCAGGTGAGGGTGGCTTCTGCCACTTTCTGCGGTGTCTAACATGCACCCAATCGTCACAGACCAGGACAGATCCTCAGAACAGCTGCAGAGTTAACATGAGCAGAGGGGTTGGGTTTGGTCGGGTTTTGTTTTTTATGATGCTAACGGTTGCCTTCCCAGGCCTGAGAATGCTCGGACAGCACTTGGCATTTGAGCTAAGAGGAGCAAGTGTGACCATTGCTATTAAACCACCATGAATTTACTTTCTTTTGTGGCAGGGAGTGGTAACAAAACTTAGCCAGGATGTTAAGGATTCTCCCAGCTTAGTGATTCTCCTTTGAATGATCCACACCTGTGCTCCCTTCTACTATGTTTGGGGGTAGGGAAGGCAAAAGAAAAGAAGATCTTAGACTTGATAATAATATCTTTTAATTATTTTACACTTATTCATTTAATCATTTTGTGTGTGGTACACACATAGAGGTCAGAGGATAACTTGTGGGAGTCAGTTCTCTTTCCACCATGTGGGTTCCAGGAAGAAACTCAGGTCTTTCCCACTGAGCATCGTTGCTGGCCATTTTCTGATAAACTCTGGGGCCGGAGAGATGCCTCGGCAGATTGTAAACTGTTCTTACAGATTCAATTCCCAGCACCCACAATGGGGGGCTATAACCATCTGTCACTCCATTTCCAAAGGATTCAATGCCCTCTTCTGCTGTCTGTCTGCACTAGTCATGCATGTCGCGCACAGACATACATGCAGGCAAAACACCCATGTGTGTAAAAGTAAATAAACTTTTTAAAAAGATTCAACATAGCTTATTCACTCATTCATTCATTACTTCATGCATCCGTTCAGTAATCATGCCTGTGACTGATTCTGAGAACTTGATTCTCATGAGCCTGCAGGTGGGTAAGAACAGTTTTCCCAGTGTGGCCTGGGAGGGCGGGGAAGGGACCTGTGTCCCAGGACTCACACAAGCCATCCAATGACACTGGAAGATATTCTGGGGTTTGTAAAGAGAATTGCTGCAGACCTGGTGACCCCCAGGGAGAGCATGGTCAGTAGCTGCAATCATGACCTTGACATGCCCCATCATCTGTTGCTCACTGGGTCCTTATGTACATTTTTTTTTTAAAGCCTGCTACAGAAAAAGAAAAGACTGCAGGGCCAGATGACTTCTCTGCAGCAGGCGATCTCCAGTGCCCATAGAGCAGAAATTAATGAATGATGCATTGGGAAAGAGGCAGGGAGTAAGATAGCAGCCATGTCAACACTCTGCCAAGGCAGCCCCCAACACTGGCATCTGCAAGTCTGCTCTGCCCGCCCTGTGAGTGGAAAGCAGAATCTTGTTGGCTCGGGTTTTGCTTGCTTGCCAACTTGAGGCTTAGTGTCTTATAAAAATATACCTATTTTGAATTAATAAAAAATAGAGATCAATGCCCCCCAGCTCTCAAAATAGGATCCATCTAAGTTTTACTCCTGGAGCCAGCTAGTGGCACATAATAAGGTTGTATAAACTAGGTTCAAATCTTGGTCTATGTACTAGCTAAGTATTAATTTGGTCTCTGCTCTTCACCTTTCTCAGCTGTAAAACAGGGATTGGATGGTAGCAGTTTTAGGTTAAGCCGTGATCTGTATAGAAAATGTCCTACCCCTTTAGTTGATGGTAGACTCCTTATTGATAAAGCAAGTCAACATACACACGTGCACACAAGCATGCATGCACACACACATACACATGCATGCACACACGCAACACTCTGAAAGAATCTCTTATTCTTTTAGCAGAGTGTCCAGGCACGGAGATTCAGGGGTGAGTTGCTGTATGAGCTGGGGGATGCTCCCTATCCTGGCTCACTGGTTTGAGGTGCAAGAGGTTGGAATCGGGGCTGGAGAGATAGCTCAGAGATTAAGAGCACTGACTGCTCTTCCAGAGGTCCTGAGTTCAATTCCCAGCAACCACATGGTAGCTCACAGCCATCTGTAATGAGATCTGGTGCCCTCTTCTGGCCTCAAAGCATACATGGAAGGAGTGTTGTATACATAATAAATAAATTTAAAAAAAAAAAGGAGGTTGGAATCACCATCCTCTGACTCAGTGTCCAGGTCTGGAGCAGAGGAATAGGAACAAAACATTCTCTAGTCGTTGACTTCTCCGTCAAGCTCCCAACTCCAGGCATGCAGTGACCCTGGAGGCTTCTGCAGGCCCTTGATACTGAGCCTACGTGGTGTGAACTTGGCCTATGTTCAGTGCAGTGTGTGTCTTGAGAGCAGCCATTTGTCTTTGTGGGCACCCTAAGTTTTGCCCCTCCTGGTGTGCTGCAGATACAGTGAAGCTTGTGTTGGGACAGAAGTGTCTTTCGTGGGTTACAGCAAAGCAGGCTGGGAGAGGTCCTGGGGGTGCTCCAGTGGAGCTGGTGGGCACTGAGGACCACTGCTGGGACAGCTGCAGTGTCCAGGCCCTCTCAGAGACACACAGGCATCCTGTTTGGCTCCCCTGCCCTAGCTACTGGACCACACAGTCTAGAAACCAGCAAAAGGAGGGGCCTACCGTGGTATTCCTGGGGACCCATTACATAGGACTGTGGCCTGGAATCCTTCTTCTATGGTGTGGCTCTCTGTGTAGTTATTATGACTGTCACTCTGTAAATAAGGGAGGTAGAATTTCCCCCACACCATATTGCAAATGAGATTCTTGGGGTTCCAGGGCACAGAAAAACTTATGGAAGCCACACAACAAGCAAATGGCTGGATCAGGGTTTCCCCAGTGCCTATGATAACATTTGTGTTTTAAAAAGATGTGTTCTAGCTTGATATGGTGGTGTATGCCTGCAGAGGCAGAAGGATTGCTGTAGTTCCTGGGTCAGCCTGGGCTATATACCTAGATCCTATCTCAAAGGGAAGGAAGAGAGGAGGGAGAGCAGAAGAGAAGGAGAGGAAGGTAGTGAGGGAGGAAAGGAAGGACAGGGAGAGGACAGGGCCTGGGAAGATGGCTCAGTGGATAAAGTGTTTGCTGCACTAATGTGAGGACTTGAGTTCACATCCCAGCACCCACATAAAAACCAAATGGGCGTGGCAGTTACCTGTAACCCAGGGATGATCAGCAGAAGCTGGGGATCTCTCAGGAAAACTGACCCAGCTAGAGTAGCTGAATTGGCAAGTTCTGGGCTTATTGAGAGATCCTGCCTCAGTGATGAAGTGAAGAACTGTGAAGGAAGACACGGGATATCAGCCTCAGGCTCCCACGTGACAACTGATAGCTGGCTTTTCTTTCTTCCTTTCTCTCTTTCTTTCTCTCTTTCTTTTTCTCTTTCTTTTTCTTTCTCCTTAATTTAAAAATTGTTGAATAGACTTTATTGGTTAAGCATCCCTGATCTAAAAACTCAAAATCCAAAATGCTCTGAAATCCAAGCCTTTTGAACATCATGTTGGCACCTAAGAACATTTCGAAGTTTGGAGGGGAGGTTTTGGTTTTGTTGGTTTTTATGTTTGCATAGTTGTTTGGTTGATTGGTTGGTTGGTTGGTTGGTTGGTTGGTTGGTTGGTTGGTTGGTTGGTTGGTTGGTTTTGTGTTTTGGTCTTTTGAATTACATAACCAGACAACGTGTCCTGCCCATAGGTGAATACTTTTCATCTAGGGACCAAACTTCCCTTCCTTTCTTGTGTCTCTGTTCAGGGCTTGTTCATTCAGGCAGGCCCTGTATCCACAAAAGCCACTCCAGGGACAGGTGGATCCAAACTTCATGCCCTTTAATCACCAGAAAAGAGAGCACAGAGTCACTGCAGCTCTTCTGTGAGTGAGTGACTAGGGCAAAGGCAAGCAGCCTCAGTTTGCTCTTCTGTTAAATGGCTAGTAGTTGCTTTTGCAGGGCACGGGGGAGATGTGGAGAGCCATGCCTGTGTCTAATTTTTCTCCATCTTCCTCTCAGTCACTCTGGCCATGGGGCACGTGCTAAGGAAGCAAGAGCTGGAAGGATGTTGTGGGTTGAATACTGTATTCTTGATCTTAGAGACCTCCTTTAAGGGTCCAGTCTGTCCATCTCAGATTATGAACAAAGTCACTAGGAGCTGGGCCCCTTCGGTGCCTCTTTACAGTTGACAGGAGCATGGTATTCTTTTGATGTGCATGTTGTGGTTGGGGCATGACTGCCCATCCCCAGTCTTCAGGTCTGCTCTGCCATTTAGCTACAACGTTTTCTAGAGGTGGGGGGGGAGGAAGTATAGGGAATGGTTAGTAGTGTTGATCCATGTTGATCTCTGCAAGACCTTCTTGACTGACTTTGCTTCATCTAGAGTGTTCTTCCTCCTCTGGCTTTTCCACTCATTGAACACCTGCTGTGGGTTCTGCCCACAAAGCCCATGGCTGGGAAAGTATGTACAGAGGCAAGCAGAGTAGCAGACCACCATCCACAAGGCTCTCCATGTGCCAAAGCATAGCATCTTAGTGGTTGCTCAGCAACCAAGCCAGGCCAGTGAGGTGCTGGCCTGTGGCTGTGGAACTGGTCCAAGGCTAGAAGCAGAGGAAGAGAAGATGTGATGCTGGAGACTGTTCTGTGAAGTTGAGATCAAGAGCCCCCTTTCTCCCGTGTCTCCGCCTTCCTGCTCCGACTGTATTGAAACACCCTTCTATGATACTGAAGCTAGAAGCTCCTTTTCTCTTTAAAGAATTCCTGCTCGACAGCATTACTTTGACTCATCCAATATTTTCTTCTGTTTGCTTCATTTTAATTTTACTGAGCCTGCACATCTCTATGCATTGGGGAAATAACGCTACCGTATTTTGGGAGAATGGCTATTTTATTTAATTTGACCAATTGTTCCATGAAGTAAACATGATCATTCCCACCGCACAGCTGAGATCATTGAAGTGCTGAGAGAATGTCCCGCCCTCCAAAACTCCACAGAGGCAAAGGTGGGTCGAAAACCTCTTTTCTAACTTAGGCCAAAGTCTTCATGGGCCTTCGGCCTCAGGCTGTTGATAGGGGTTCTGGATAGACCATACAAAACACACTGAGCTGTGTCCCATGCACCCAAGGGTTTGCTTCACAGGAAGACGCAAGACCCTTTAGTTGCACTGAACAAAGTCTAACACGGGGCACGCTAGATCCTTGTGGGTGCCAACCTGCTCTCCCCAGACCCACAGCCAGCAGTGTAACCAGCACAGCTGCTCTCTTTGCCCTCTCCACACTCATGCTTTTGGGCAGCGCTCCGTCAGGTCTTCTCCCTGTGTCCGTCTGTCCAGGAGACTTTCTGGCCTGTATGGTGTCAGCAAAAAGTTAACAGTCTCAATAAGTTGCCAGCTGGGGGCTTTGTGAAGTGACTGCTGGAATCAGGTGGCCAGAAGTGACTTGTGAAGGACAGGACATCCCTTGTGGAGGGTTGTTTGCGCTGACACCTCTAATTTGAGAGTGAGTTCTCTGTCCCTGGCACCTGGATCTTTTGGCACAAACCCACAGAGACAGACCTATAACTAACATGGATGAAATTATTTCTTTCACTTTTTTTTAAAGATAGGGTTCTGTGTATCTCAGGTTTGCGTTAGATTCCTTATGTGGCCAAGAAATGATCTTGAAATCATCTTGCCTCTATTTCCCAAGTGTTGGGGTTCTAGGCATGTGCCACCATGCCAAGTTTATGGGGTGCTGGAGAAATCAAACCCGGAGATTCATGAATGCTAGGCAAGCACTCCACCAACAGAGATACACCCCCAGCTCCATTTGCCCTGCTGTTTGAATAGTGGGACTCCAAGGTGAAGGGCGATGGGGAAGATGTGCCCTTTGTGCTGTGTGCAGCTTGGGGGAAGCTGCAGGCTCATTAGGAACCAGGCCTCTCCCAGGAATGGCAATATCTACCCACCTGGGAGCTCTGTTCATGTTTGAGGGGCAAGTCCATGTTTACTGTCTTCATGCATCACATTCTGGGTATTTCGTGAATACTAGGCCAGTAGGTATGGACTGGCCTCATTCGCAATCGGAAAAAGCTGAGCCTACAGACAGAAAGGTGATAAAGTGAGGCAAAACCCCAATTCCCTTAGCCACAAAATGGAAGTGGCATTTAATACCTTCCTCTCAGGGGTCATGGTGAGAATTTAATGAATATATATGTATATGAATAAAATTACTCCATATAATATTAATTATTCAATGAACTATTTTAATTATGTAATGAATATATTAAATATATCCGTTAATGTTTATATACAATGTAATGAAAATGTAAGATTCATTACTATTTAATGTAATATTTATTTATATATATAAAATCAAAACAAGTGCTTGGTTTGTAGGTAGCATTCACTAACTGCTGGCTACTGCCTGTGATTATTCCTAATGTCACCCAAGTGATAACTGGAGGCCCCTGAGACCCAGTGGGTCTTTTTATTCCTGTTTTATTACCAAATTCCTCCATCTGCTCTCAGCTTCCATGAAGAGTAGTTCACTTACCCTTCGTAACAACACCTTGACAGAGGTGTTCTCCTTTTCTATGGGGGAAATCTCGAGTGCGGAAATATGAGATGGCCCTCACAGCGGCAAGAGGAGGGACTTGTGCCTTTTCATCTCCAGATGAAAGGGCCAGGGTCCTTTGGACCCCTTCAGCTTTTCCATATGCCTCTTTGGGCCATGATATAT
Organism: Ondatra zibethicus; assembly: GCA_004026605.1. Classification (NCBI taxonomy): domain Eukaryota; kingdom Metazoa; phylum Chordata; class Mammalia; order Rodentia; family Cricetidae; genus Ondatra; species Ondatra zibethicus. The sequence continues at coordinate 28,543 of PVIU01005259.1, read as the reverse complement.
ACGTGTCAGGCCCAGATTATTTTCATGGCACTCTGCATTCAAAAGCCAGAGTTCCAGCTCCCTACCCCTGCCTCTCTAACATCCCCAAATCCTCTGGCCTCAGTACCCTCTTTTGTAAATTGGGTGTGTTAGTTGGTATGTCAAGGTAATTCCTTGCTTCTCTCCCCCCCCTCACACACACACACACACACACACAAATCAAAAGAAACAAAACCCCTAATAGAATCAACTCTCCTAGTTAGCTTCAGTCATCAACATGTCCAAAGGTATTTGGGAGTCTCAGCTGGGGATGGCCTCAGTCAGACTGGCCTGTGGGCATGTCTGTGAAGCATTTTCTTGATTGCTGATTGATGCAGGACGACAAAGCCCACTGTGGGCAACGCTCTCCCTAGGCAGGTGTGCCTGGGCTGCACAAGAAAGGTAGATGAGGAAGCTGGGGGAATCAAGCCAGTGATTAGCTTCCTCCACGGTTCCTGCCTCTGTTTCTACTTGAATTCCTGCCCTGACTTCCCTCAATGATGGGCTGTAACCCGTAAGCTGAAATAAACCTTTTCCAAACCATTTGGCCATGGTGCTTATCACAGCCACGTGGAGCAAAATAAAACATCAACCTAAAGGGAAAATGATGCATTTTGACTCCCGGTTTCAGAGTTGTCTGTCATGGAAGACTGGCTCCTCTGCAATGCATGTCATGGCAGAGGGAGGACGCGAGGGATGAGGCTGCAGGCTGCTCACCTCATGGCAGCCAGGAAGCAGAGGAACAAGCAGAGGACAAGACACACCTTTTGGGAACCTGTCTTCCGGAAGCCACTGCTCCAGTCAGGCCCTACCTCGCCGAAGTTTCATTTTACCCTGACTCCATCAGTAGATGAGGGTAGCACCTCAGGAGAAGCCCCACCTGACAGCATGACGCTGGGACCTAGCCTCAGCATGTAAGGATTCCTGGAGTACCTTCATATCTAAACCAAGCCTTAACCAAGCTCTATAGCACACCTTCACCCCAATATCTCAGAGCTAGTTGTTTTGCTGAAATGGGGCCCCACTTCTTGTGTCCTTAGCTGCATTTATCAAGAGGGGTAGAAATACTGGCCGTCTCAGTTTACCTATCTGTGAAATAGGATTGTGGGGGATTCAGTGGGTGTAGACTCACCTAGCACAGTGCCCTGAGCAGAGTGACTAGGAACTGCTCACTTTATGAGACCAAAATGGTGTCACCCTGTGGAGACACTTGTCCTAGATCCTCAAGGGGTTGCCAAGGCACTGCCCCTCCTCTGGGAGCCTGTCATCCCTCTGAGGAATCTCTACAGGGCTTTCCTGTGGGCACAAGAGAAACAGGACTCTGCCTTTGATCCAAGAGGCCTTAGACATCCCAAAGCCCACTCCTCTCTGCCTCTGTTGGGAGCAACCTTGGCCACAACTGTGGGACCAGAATGGAGGGGAGGAAGACAAGGGCCATGGGGAGAAGTGACGGTTCCCTAAAAGTCATCCTGCTCCGGGTGAGTTCCTGTGACTGAAGGCAGCTCCTCCAGGTGACACTGTAAAGGCAAATGGATTTCAGAAATAAAGAGCTTCTACTTGGTACTTAAAGAAGGGATCAAGGAGGGCCTTGAAAACTCTGCTCATCAGAGGTCAGTCTTACAGTTTGTCACCTCAACCCCTACGGTGGTTCCACACACATGCGGTCATATGATATTGGGGGAGGGGGTGTGTATGCCTGTCCAAAGCTAGGCCATAGGATACCCTGAGAGTACCTTAGGACAAAATACCCCTGTGGGCAGAAGTGTCCCAATGCATTCTGGGAAGTGGAGAATGAACTGATGAACTGGCCCTGCAGGGCTGTGTGCATGTACCCTGCAACACACACACACACACACACACACACACACACACAGAGAGAGAGAGAGAGAGAGAGAGAGAGAGAGAGAGCATCTTCCCCCAGGCTGCAAGCAGAGCTCTGAGCTCTGACTCCTCACAGTGAGGTAAAGCCACAGCCTGAGTCCCCACAGAGTGCCAGGAGCATTTACTTTCCAAGAGTCCTTTCTGTAAAACCCACAGCTTCGCTCTGCTTGTTCAGCGCCGTCTTGAAGATAATCTGTTTTGTTCCAGGCCTCTTCATGACCCATCTGCTCCCTGGAAGCTCACTTGTTGCGTTGCCTCTGGAGAATGCTTTTCTTCCAGTCAGATCCCTGCTTCTGCTAGAAAACAAACCTGACCTCCTTCCAAGCATCCTGACAGGGAGGCCTTAGCATGTCCTCTGGGCAAGTGGGTCCCATAGAGCTCAAGGGAGAGGCCTGGCTGTAGACTCTGTCATCTGTCCTGCCTTAGGGTGGTTCTGCAGCTCAGGTCAGCTCCTGATGAATTCCCTGGCAAGCGTGAATGGTCTCAAGGTTCCAGTGGCAAGGAAGATACAATGAAGAGGCTCCATCCACGGCAGAGGGAGTATGAAGTGGCCACTTGTTCACGTACTGTTGACTAGAAGGCAGAGAGTGCCGAGCAGAACCACTGGAGGGTAGAACCCTCAGAGGCTGACACCTCCTCAGCAATCAAAGTCACACCACACATTGGAGCCCTTGGGTGCTAGTCTAAACGGAAACCCTAAAACTGATTCTCACTAGCTGCCTTTCATCATGAGTGCACACAACCAAGGCCCAAATGTTGGCTTGATCGTATCCTGCTCCCAACATTCCCTTCAAACGAATTCCCGAAAGCTGGGCCCTCCCTGTTAGAAAAGGTCTTTAAAACCCGGGTCTGTCTCCTTGCCCCAAAGACTCCACCAATGATAATCCTGCCTGATACCCTCTACGAGGCAGTAGCATCAGGGCCATACCTACATGGGGATTGAATGGGTCAGTTACCTAGCTGCTGGTAAGTCCTTTAAGGGTCATATTTAATGGAGCACTTCCTGTCCCTGGGACTGGTCACAGACAAAGGAGCTTAAGCAAGCGTGTGTGTTGGCTCACACTAAGCAAAGCCTTGTGTGGTGGCATCACCCTGTTCTCCCGTGTTGGTTTTGTCCTCAGACGTCCCTTCCTCTTGCCTCTTACAGCTGGCTCAGCTTGGGCAAAGGTAGGTCAGTCTTCTCTTCCCCTTGTCTGTGAAGTTTGAGGAGGGACTGGGGTTGGTCCAGATGAGTCCACGTGCTCTCCTCTTACACCAGTCCCTGAGGAAAGAGGGGTGGACTTTCATGGCTTTCCGGGTGGGCATCACTTCCCATCTCCAGGCCTAAAAACAGGGAAGTGTGATTGACAGCTTTCCCTAAGTGCTGAGATAGGAGCTGCTGCTTATCTCCAATGATGGTGAATACTGTCAGAGCGGATGAGGCTTCAAGGAAGAGCAGGAATCTGCAGGACAGTTTAGTAGCTAGAGATTGCGATTCAGTAGGGCTGGAGAGACAGCTCACTGGTTAAAGCACATGGTGCTCTTGCCAAGGACCTGCCTGGGTTCAGTTCCCAGCGCCTATGTTAGACAGCTCACAATCATCTTTAACTTCAGATCCAGGAGAGCTGATGCCCTCTTCTGGCCTCTTCAGGTACCTGCACATATATGAGCACAGACACACATACATACAGACTCCCCCAACACACAATTTAAAAATTTTTAAAGGATTATAATTCAAGCAATGAAGTTTGGGTTAAAATGAGATAAATAAAACACAAAGACGTATCTTCTGGAATTCTTTGTCACTGACCCTGCAAATAGTCTTGGCAGCTCTATTTTCAGAGGTACAACCAGGGAGTGGGTAGCACAGTGGGAAGTGAGGGCCTTGATGGACAGCTACCCATTGTAGATGCTGAAGTGCCATGCATGTGCCAGCTCTCTGCGCAGCTTCTGCGATGATGGCCACAGTGTGTGTAGTCCCTAACAACAGCTCCATAGGTCACACCGTGCCTTTACTGTGTACTGTGCCCAGTCCCTTCTCTGACCTTCACATTTTTTCCACCCAAGAGGTACTAGTTAGTATTAGTTCCACTTTGCAAATGGAAAGCTTGATTTAAAGACTAAAGGACAGAGCTGGGGATGAAATCTGGGGTCTGTAGGACTGGGGGCTGCACTTGTGTCCCCAGGCTGGGTGAGGTTTGTAAAGAGCACAGGAGGAAATGGAAAGAAGTAGATGAGTGGGGTAGACTGAGAAAGCTTCCTTCTAAGCAGTGATGACTAAGGGAGACCTCTGCTGGCTCTGCGTGACCCATGTCCTTATGTCTATGACAGGGGACAGAGGCAGATGGGACAGTCTGAACAGTATGGTGCCATACCTCTTCTGGAAGCTCCCGTGAGAGGCAGAGCACCTCGAGGCTGGCCCAGACCTGCCATGAGATGCAGGTCAATGCGTTTCAGAACTGACGGTAGAGCAGATGGAAGGGTGACTCTGAGGAGCAGATGGGACCTGTGCCCTTGAGATTCTGCCCCTCATCCTGTGACCACTGTGAAGTCTATGCAGCTTGTTGAGAGGATGAGAAATCGGGATGTGGAGTCCTGGCTTAGGTACCTGTTGATTTGTCTCACGAACTCCTATTCATCTGCCAGAGCCCAGTTCCAGCACTCAGGCATCTCCCATTGCACACACTGCCTGGCGTCGATTCATCTCCAAGCCCCTTTGGGGTACCACTGTGTACCTGGATAGCATCAATTCTGTCTGCCGAACTGTAGAATCTCAAAGCCACAGCAGAGGTGAGCTGAATAGTTCAGTTTTCAGACTTTGGAGACCGATAAATGGGCTTCATAGTCCAGAGCATGGGAGTGAATACTGGTTGCAATGTGCCAGGCATCCAGCAAGCTTACCAGGTGCTCAGTACACGTCTCTGGTGGTTCCAAGCCCTGCTTTTCGTGATTGCGCCTGACCTACAGAGCCTGCATCCAGTAGGTGTCCTGTGATTGTTTGTGTGAACAGGTGGCTCCCTGTGTAAACCTCCTCATATATACAGTGGGGACAGATTCATCTGCCTCCCAGCTTGCTGTGAGAATTAATGGTGGTACATGGGACACGCTGTCCCATAGAAACTGAGAGGTGGCCAGTACACTGAGGAAAGATCTCAATCATTTTTTTGCCTTGGTGACAGTGGCCTGGGGCCAGCATGGGACTATGGGGAATGTGGCCACTGAGGGAGGTATGGAGGGTTGGGAGGGCGTGGGAATCTGCCAGAGGGACATGCAGCCCACAGGAGGCCAGCTCAGGAGAGAAGACTACGAGAGCAGCTCTGTCCCTAGACACCTGTGAACCTGCCAACCTCAACGGTGTGCCTGTTCAGTGAGGGAAGACTGAATACCCTCCTCTTGTCCTTGTATGTGGGTGACAGGCAAGGAGACCCAAATACCACAAGGTCGTAGCCCCTGTCTGGTGTGGTGAAGATGAGTGACAGGTCCTCATTCTTGCCCGAGAGCCCCAAGGCATCAAGAAGTAGGTGACCTGCCCCAGGGTCCCACCCTGAGATCAGACCTGGCACTCACCACCATGCTCCCTGCAAACTTAGTCCTATGAAGAAATCCCATAAGGATCGATAAAGATCATCATTTGTGACACTCTGTGTCTATCCTATGGTCTTACCTGTCCCCGGGGCTTCAAGGATCCTTCAGGTCTACAGACTTCTAGCAGAAGGAAAAAGAGCATCCGTGTACCCTTACCCCCAAACACTCTTCAGGTGAGAAAGTGGAACCACTGAGAAGGGGGAGGAGTTTCCTCAGGGTCTGGAACAAGCTGCTGACTGGGGCTGGGACACCACAGTGGCAGGGTCTTTGAGATTTTCTTTTTAAGTTCTGTCAGTATATTTTGATTTTTAAAATTTTTGTCTTTCCAGAATTTTAAACGTGTGTGTATAAAATGTGCTTTGATCCTATTACACCCCAGCCCCAGTATTTTCTCTCCTCCTCTTCTCAGCTTCAACAAACCCCTTTTCCCCACAAAGCCCCTGCCTACTTGTGTTTTTGTTTTGTGGTCCAGTGCATTTAATTAAGCTTTTTTGCACAAGCCTGGTTGGGAGCTATAAACTTGAGCAGGGAGAACCTACCAGTGCCTACACCACTGAGGGATATGACCCCCACCCCCAGTTAGCATCCGTTAACTGTCTGTCACTCCTCAGAAAGGGGGGACTCGTGATTCCCTCCCCCACCATAATGGAAAGTCGATGGTCTCACTTTTGTGCATCTCATGACCAGAAGACGGGGTTCGGGGTTCCCTGTACTCCTCCCTGTCAGGCTGTTGCAGAGGATGACAGAGCCAATGCCATTCATTTGGATAATGTTTATTGAGCACCAACTCTTTACCAGGCCTTTTTTTTTTTAATATGCTAGGGTTCCAAGAATAACCTAAACAAAGCTCCCATGGGCGCTAATGCGCTGTTAGCATTCTCATAGTAAGGGCTGGTGATGAGGCTGCATTGGTAGAAAGCTTGTCAGCATGCAGGAGGACCTGGGTTCCTTGTACAACTCCATATAAACTGGGTGTGGTAATATTTGCCTGTCATCCCAGCACTTAGGAAGTAGAGGCAGGAGGATCAAAAGCTCAGGGTCTTCCTCAACTAGATACAGAGTTTGAGGTTACCCTGAGCTGCTTAAGACCCTCTCTCAAAAAAATGGAAAAAAAAGTTATTGAATCTTCTTCCTATTCCATTGCTTCTTATCCCACCTGGAACGCTCTTCCCAAACATTGGGTACAGGCAAAGTTAAAACTCCCCATGCCGTGTGTGTGTGTGTGTGTGTGTGTGTGTGTGTGTGTGTGTGTATCTTTCTGCACTCACTGCTGTTTGGGGATGCTCTCACACAGCCCTGGGAGGCTCTGGTTGGTTTTCCATGACTGTGGTGTGGTACAGACCTAGAAGGGTGTGCTTATCCCTTCTACTGTTGCTTAACCATGGCAGAGTCCAACAAACATTCCCATCCACATTTGTCCACAACCTTAGTGCTGTCCCCTTCAGCTTGTTTGTCAAGTCAGAGGTTCTTCATGCCACCACCTCTCTCATCTGTCCCTTCTATTGACGTCATGAAGAACTGTTTTTCACACTTCCATGTAGACCAAACACCACAAATGTGCAAGTCTCTTTCTGACATAGTGCGGGCTTGGCCTGGGACCTGCACACATTCTTACCTTTGGGTGACCTATGACGCCCACCTAGTGTCTTGCCAGCACTGGGTTTCCAGTTGGTATACTGAACTGACCAAAATATGGTGACAAAAACATCTATGCAGCCTGTGCAGGTGAGGGTCCCCTTGCAAAAAAAAAAAAAAAAAAAATCAGTCTACGCTTGGTAGAATCCACAGATGCAGGATGCATGAATGTGAAAGGTCAGTTGTAATTTAAACTTGTAAATTTAAGCTCCCAAGTGCTGTCCCATGTCCTGAGACCCTGTTGGCACCTTGGAACATCTAGCTGTCAGCAAGTCCCTGCAATAAGGAACTCACACAGGCACACATACACTTGGACTTGTTTTTGTTTTCCTGAGATGCTAGTCTGTTTTCTAACCTCTACGTGCCTCAGTTTCCTCATCTGTAAGATGTATGCATCATTAGCATTTGCCACGGAGGGTTGTGGGAGAAGTGAGCAGGCTGGGGAGCCTTGGAATTCTTCCTGGCAGCCAGTAACTTTGTTGGAATTCTTGGTCAGCACCATTTTGATAAAAGAGGACCATGTTCAATGCAGCCTTTCTTCATATCACATGTATAAATAAGTATTCATCTGTAACATTGAATATTTTTACCTTCTTAAGTTTTTTTTTACATTTATTCATATAGTATGTGTGTCTGTTTATGCGTATATACCACAGCGTGTGTTTGGAAGCCAGATGACAATCTGTGCATATCTAGCCCCTCTTTCTGCTATGTGAGATCCCGGGGTTCAGGCCATTGGGGTTGGCAGCAAGCACTGAACCATATTGCTGGCTCCTGTCTTATCTTCTTAGAGCAGTTTTAAATTCTCAGAACAAGAGGAAGGCACAGACAGGTCCAGAGGCTCCACCTACCACCCATATTCTCCACCGTCAATACAACATCACTACTTTGAAAATCCGCACATTGTTCCAGTTATCCCTACCTCTGATCCCCGAGCAACCACAGATCTTCTTACTGCTGCCACAGCTTAACCTTTTCCAGAATGCCCTATGGCTGGAATCACGCGGAGTACAGCCCCCTTAGGCTTGCTTCTTTCACTTCATAGTAAGTACTTAAGTTCTTCTGTGTCTCCTCATGGCTTGGCTTAATAGCTTATCCCTTTTCAGTATGGAATGATATTCCCTTGTCTATGTGTACCACAGTATTATCCACTTGTCTGTTGAAAGGGGTCTCAATGGCGTCCATATTCTGGCCATTAAGACCAGAGCCGCTGTACATACCCACAGGCTAAAGCTTGTGTGGACCTCAGCTCCCTTGTGAAAATACCCAAGAGCTTGACTGCTAAACTGCTTGATGCATGGTTATTTAATTCTGTAGGAAACTGTCCCACGGTTGTCCTACGACAGTATCTTTCCACTAGCAATACATAAGAGTCTCTGCCACCCCACCTCCTCACTAGCTTTTGGTGGGGTCAGAGTTCTGGACTCTGGCCCTCTAACACATGTGGATTGTGTTATAGGATCAAAGGTCAGAGTTACTTTGAATGTAGTTTATTTAAGCAGCCTTCATTTGGACCTAGGTGAATTTCATTCTGTTGCCATTATGAGTGGTACTGGTGAGAGTGACCCCATGACAAGGCCTCTGTGCATGACTTTAAAAATGGTAAGCTGACTGCAAGAAGGGAACCGGTGTGTTTGAGTTCAAATTAAGCTAATGGTGAAAGTACGTTGCCTCTGGCTTCAGTCACCACATCACCTCAGACTGAATAGAGATTTTGTGTGTGTGTGTGTGTGTGTGTGTGTGTGTGTGTGTGTGTGTGAACAAAGTCCCAGAACTCTGCAATCAAGGGATGCTGCAGACCTCTCCCAGCAATGTCTGTATATTGCAAAGAGAGAAGTGCAATTGCTAAAGAGTATAGCAACACTTATCTTTGGGATAAAAGTATGTGCTTAGAACGAAATTAGGAGTTATACTGGATTAGAAAAGTGGCTTTAGTAGGTTCTCCTCTGAAATGCACAATGTGACTAGGCCAGGGGAGTGGACAAAGCTTCCAGTTCCAGGTATAATTTTCATTCTATTGTAGAGGCTTTAAACCCAACTACACAGCTGTTTTTTTTACCACCAAGAAATGAGTGCTACTATTGTACGTTGTGTGGTATTTGGCCATGATGATCACTGTTGTGTTTCATAGACATCACAGTGGAATAGCACTATTGATTGTTTCCCTCTCTTGGCGACTTGATAGCAACTTGCAGTAGTATGAAATCTAGTCCTCAGGGAGGAGGCTTTCAGTTAAGACCTAGCTCAGGTCCTCAGAGTCCTTTGTCCCAAGTATCTCATATGTACTATATATAAGATAAAATATAAATAGACTTCTTATGACTTTTCAAAAAAAAGCTCCTCTAGGAAGAGTGGGGGCCCGGGAGCTATTCAGTTCATTGGGGATGTCTTTGCATGCACTCGGCACATCACTGGTCTCATTGGTCTGACAGAAGATGCTCTTAGGTTGCAGGTCTATTCCCCACCTAGAGGGTGTCGGGGCCTGTCCCTCATCTCACACCCCCACCCCACAGCGTCATTTTCTAAGCATAACATGTAATGGATGAGTAAGGGAGACAGGTTTTTTTTTTTTTGGCATCCTAGTGTCTCACACCAGCCACCTGTCATGGTGTCACTCCTACAAGGATTGAGGCCACCACTGGGACAACCACAGAGTCTCTCAGGACATGTGCCACCCCAGTCCCACAGTGGGAATGGTTATGACCCACAGTCAGAGAAGATATAGAGGCTGGGTCCTGCCTCCCCGAGCTCTCTCTCCTTTCTCTCTGCTCTCCCCCACCACTGTCCTTCATTGAACTTAGAACATGGAAGACCTTGTGCCAAGGGTACCACCTAAGCCTCTACATTCCTAAAGCAGGCAGGGGAGATAGACAGACAGAAAATGCCTAAATTTCATATATTGTTGCACATGTGGTCAGATCACAAAGGGCCAGTCTGTGCCGCTGGGTTGTGGGTGACTCCAGGCTTTGGGGAGAATCTCTTGGAGGAAGTGACCCTTGTGCTGGAACCTGAAATATGAACAGGAGTCCAGTAGGAAGCAGTGAGGGAAGGCCATCTGGCAGCTGGTCCAGCGTGTGTAAGGGCCCTGAGGTGGGAGTATAGAGGAGGTCTGGGCACCGGCTTGCACCAGGAGAGAAGCAAGTGGAGGAAGAAGGAAGTGGCAGTCACTAAGGGCCCTCAGTTCAGTCAGCAAATCCAGAGGTGGATGGGTCAAGGTCAGAGCTGATCCAATCTGAGAGACAGCAGATGGGGGCAAATCTGGTCACCCCCATATATATTTATGACAGTTCCATTAAAGTCCTCAGCAACTAACAGTGTCTCCCACAGTGCCAAGTGTTTCAGAAGATTGCACATGTGAGAAAACAATTAGGCAAACCCAGAAAAAGGGTTTTCTTCAAATGTCCACAGTGTGAGAAGCTGGAGAATCATTCTAGCAAGTGATTTATGAAGAGTGGGGCAACCAAACAATAGCACGTGACCCTAGGGAGAGAGAGGCTGTGAGGTCTGAATTGAGGCTGGCGTCAGGGTGGACTTCTAGGTTGAGAGGGAGGCCGTGTGGGTTCCTAAGTTCACGTAGACCAGTATAAGTGAACTAATGTCTCAGGTGACTCAAAAGCAGCAAAGAAGAAAAGGGAGGAGGAGCGGGGAAGATGAGGGGGAAAGGAGAAGAGAAGATAGGTGGAAAGGGAGAGAGGAGGGGAGGGCAGGAGAAGGGAGAGGAGAGGAGAACCCATAGGTAAATGTTAACAACCAGTAACTGGCTGAAGGGTGTATAGTTTATGAGCATCCACTGAACCTTTCTTGGGAATCTATAGGATTGAAATCTTTTCATGATAAAAATTTGAGAAAGAAAAAAGGCATAATATTTTCTATTTTCAATTAAAAAGTCACATCTTGTTACGATTGTGTGTTTTATTATATTAGATATTTAATATATCATGATAATCTTACACTAATTAAGGTTTTATAAATAATAAAAATCCAGTCAAATAGTGGAAGTAGCCATTTTATGGGCCAACATATTCGGAAGAAGCCAGAAGCAACACGCTTCAGATCAGGCTTGATCTAGGACCAAAATAGGCGACCCATTTTCTCTCCTCTGTTTCTCGGCCCCGCTCTTTCTGGTTCATGCTCTTCTCCTGGGCTTTAGATGCTTCTCAGGCCAGCCAGTCAGAGGGAGGAGTCCATAAAGGAGGACAAGCAGATGCTGGAAGGTCGCCCTGCACCAGGATGTGACCAAGAGGCCCATGGCCTTATTGTTTCTCTGGTGCTCCGGGAACTCTGGGTTGTATGGCCTGTCTAAGGCTTTATGAGGGAAGGACAGCTCTGAGGGGATTTGAATCTGGGTTGCTGAGACTGACTCTTTTTATAGAGCCCCTTCTCTTATGATAGATCTTCTAGAAGTGGGGAGAAAAACAGGAAAAAGAATACTGACCTCCACCAGACACCCTCAGTTTTATATGTTCTTACTCACCTGCAGAGGTCTAGCTCCCCCTCCATTTCTACTTCACCCCCTTCCCCTCCATGTCTTCCTGTAACATGGAAATGAAATGTTCCTGTGAGGCCCCCTCAAGACCCCCTCAGGCACCTGGCTACACTCCATATAGGGGAACACCCAAAAGTCCCAGAGATACCTGAGCTTAGGCTAACCCTGTCCCATGCGGCAAACCAGAGCTGTCTGCAGCTGACACATCATTAGAGGAAGAAAAGCCCAGTGATAGAATTGGCAGAGACATCCATGTGTCCCAGACACTGCTATCCACACTCTCGTCTGGACCCTCACATGGTCCCCAGGAAGCCATTCCCATGTCGGTTTTTAGAGGAGGAAATTGAGGTTCTTGGAGGAGAAAGGTCTCTGAGGTCACCCAGCAGCAGGTGGCCAAGACCCCCCCATGCATACAACAGATAGCTGGGGTCTCAAGGTTCCTGAGCATCCTGAGGATCCAGGCGCGGATCCCCAGGATCTAAGAGCTGCAGCCAAAGGCTGCTCTGTTTGTCAGAGGAGGCCTAGGAACTCTGCTCCAGCCCAAGGACTTCTGTCAAGTGGGAGGATTGGTGCTAATAAAAACAAGTGTCGTTTTACAGCGCTCTCTGTAAATCTGTTAGTGGCCTTTAATAAAAATGTATGACCCTAATAATCTTGTTCCGCACACCCTGCTCAGATTACCACTCACCAGCCGGTCATCTGCTGGCCATTGCAGCGCAGGGACAGCTGCCTGGGTCCTCGCCAGGGGTGGCTCCCAGGGATGTCAATGACCTGGTAATGATTAATCCAAACTACCCGCTGCTGGGCCTGTGACGCAGGCTGCTGGCTGGGGTTCCAAGCCACAAGCCTGGGGAACCATCATTGCTTTCATACCCATAGAGGCAGTGAGGGGAGCCTGACCCCGGCTGGGCCCTGGGCTAGAATCAGAGACTCCTGGGCCCACGGGTGTGCCCACCATTGCCTCTGGGATGGAAACAGGAGGCAAAGAGGCCAGGTGACTGGGGCCTCTAGATCATGTCTGGCCCAGGTCTCTTGTGGGAAAAGGAGGCTTTGGTTTTTATTTTACTCTTTGTGTGTAACGGGTGAGAGTTCGTGGGAGGACGTGAGAAGGCTAGGAGCCAACATTGGGTGTCATTCTTCAGGCACCACTCACTTTGTTTGTTTATTTTTTTGTTTGGTTTGTTTGGTTTTTGTTTTTTATTGTTTGTTGTTTGTTTGTTTGAGACACTGTCTCTCACTGACCAGGACCTCCACCAAGTAGTCCAGGACTGGCTGGCCAGAAAGCCCCAAGATGGTCCTGTTCCCCCACCCCCACCCCAGCACTGGGATTACAGTGTGGGCCATCATACCTGGCTTTTCTTGGATTCTAGAGGATCCAATTCTAGTCTTCATGTTTGTATGGCAAGCATTTTATGGACTGAACCATCTGCCTAGCCAGAGTCTGATTTTGACTTTCTAAGGAGGTGTGGCATCTCAGACCACTAGCTCCTCTTCAGATGCACACTTGGCTGTTCGGCCACAGAGATTGCTGGGATGTGTCTGGTTACATATCACAGTGTGATACAGGACCTTCAGCCCATGATACAAGCTGCCAGGCTCAGCCCTCTCACCGTTCCGTTACTTGCTCTTTGTGGAAATGTCTAGTTACAGACTTAGGGAATCCTCCAAGGCTATCAGAGTCTTTAGGTCCCATTCGCCAAGCAGTTGAGTGTGCACATGGCCAGGCTTGCTGGCCTCTTACTTGAGGACTTTGCAAGTCATCAAGACATCTACCCCTTGTGGTGGAGGAAGCTGGATTCCTGAGCCATGGGTGGTTCACACGAGAGTCCTTCTGACAGCCTGGTCCTTAAGCACAGAGTGAGCTCTGGTCAACATTCTCAGAGTCACACGGGAACTTCCTATCAGCGCAGCACTCAACTTCTCCCTCGGGTGACCAGCTGATCTAAGGTTGCCCAGGCCAGGGAGGTGGCGTGGTGTCCAGGACTAGGGCTTTGGTGCTCAAACTGAAATAAATAGCAGATCTGAGCCTGCCCTTGGCTTCCGCAGGAACTCTGCAGAATGGTTGGTTTCTGGAAGTTTAAGAAGCTTCTGCCTTGCCCACACTTCCTCACTGTGGAGTTTAGAAACTGAAGGCTCTCGGCCACAGAGCAGGCCAGCAGCTGAATAGAACCTGTTTTCAGGATTCTGGCCCCTGCCTCCCTCCTCCACATTCCCATGTAGCTTTCTGAGATACTCCATGGCTCCCAGAACAGGACCAATCTAGAATTCCTAGGTATCCCAAGCAGCCTGTTGACCTTGCCTGTTGCCCAGAGAGGCCACTGTGCTCACACCAGAAATAACCCATCCCAGGCTCACCTGCCTGGCACCATAGGGGGAGGGGACCTTGAGGCCCTTTTATTGGCCAAAATCCCTTTAAGCACCCCCATATCCTGTCCCCCCATCTCTGCTTGCACACCTGTAGTGACAAGTAGGTCACCACCACACATAACAAAGTAAATTGTTGGGAAACATGGATTGCTTTGACATCCTTTTTCAATATTAGATTTAATTGTTTCTTGATGCAACCTCTATACATCAGTCCTAATCATCCCTCTGGAATAATTTCAGTAGCCTAGGCCCTCTTCCATAAGGGTCACTTAGTTGGTTTTTTTTTTAAATAATACAGATCAAACTTCCTTGTTTTATTTTTACTTTGTGCTTTAGTTGAAATTATACTTATATGTTTCTGCCCCCACTCCCTACCCCTCAGCCACCCATTGTCATCTCAGTTATTATTTTCAGAGTGGCAGCTGCCTGTCAATGTCCCTTTTACAAAAGTCAAGTCTCATACTTCAGTTGAGGTTTGAAGAGGGATGTGATCCCCCATTGACTGCTTGGCCTCTTACAGTTTGACTTTTCTTTCCCCAGCATCATTGTTAGTTCATCTTCACCCATGGAGTATGCCTCTCTGATTCTGGTCTTTCTCACAGAAACTACTCTAGGCAAATCCCCCCACATCCCAGTTTATACTTAACTTCCCAAGTCCAGATCCCTGACTTTCATCAATCCTTGAATTTAATTTGTTCTCTCTGACGGTCAGTGGAAGGATTCTGTTGGTCACATTTTCACCTCCAGAGCCTTCTCACCCAACCCTGCTGACTTCAGGGGTCCCCCTAGGATTTGCTGAGCACCTACTGTGTGTGAGTCAGGGTCAGAGTGAGGGCAAATCTAGCCTGGTGTGTCTTGTCTTGGGGGTTGACAGTAGGCTGTGGAGTGAGAGCCCACCTCCAGACACAGCGGTGAACAGAGACAAGGTCAAGGGCTGAGATCCAGGGAGGCTGTGGGTCACCCACTGAAGATGGCCTCCGAGTTAATGAAGGGCACAGGCACAGAGCCTCCAGCTGTCTGATTCAAAGTCTGTAGGGCTTGCTTCTGAATGTAAAGTCAGAGACTAACTGTGACTGAAGGGTGAGGGCAGAGCAGGGAGGTGAGTCCCGGCCTCAGGAAGTAGCCTAGGCAGAGACAGGAGATAGGTAGGCCCTGCACCCTCAAAGGAAGGACTTCAGGGGTGGGCCAGGGGCCAGAATCCTTCACCAGGATGTCCCTCTTCCTGCTTTGCTCAGGGCAGTCTGTAGCCTGTCCTAGCTATACCCACAAGAATATGGCCTGAGTCCCAAATGCCATTAGTGTCCTCCCAGGGTCTCAAAGTCAGTCCTCATTTAGATTAAAAAAAAAAAAGCACTTGGCTGGTACTCCAGATCCTGGCCTCTACATCAAAGAGAGACTGGAAAGCCAAGCAAAGACTGGAAGGAGGCATGGAGCGAGATTGGGATACGTGGACGGGAGCCTCTGGGGAATGGGGTAGCAAGGGCAAAGACCATGAAGCCTGGCCAGCCTGGAGCTCAGAGGACAACTGCTTACCATCGGCATCATTTTCCTTATTAATTGGTATAGTTATTCCAAGCAGCATCCTAGAGTTCCAGTTTGGAAGCATGGGGCAGCCAGGGTACAGTTCAGGAGCTAATTCAACCAGGATCCAAATCCCAACACTGTAATTCTTAAACCGTGTGGTCACAGCCAAATCACTCAGCCTCTCTAAACCTCCTCCAACTGCAATGAGTCCTGCAGCTCCAGTTTATCATGGGATCAAATGCACTGAAGCATGCAAGTGACCAGAAGACAGGAACCACTGACCTGCTCTGAGTCCCCAGCATAGAACCCCTCACCCCAACAATGCAACCCCATGCTAAGGTCACATGGCAACAGGAGGTCTGAAAATGGGAGGGTCTCCTACCCAACCCACCTTATCCCAAATATCTCAGGCCAACAATCTCTTTATGAAGACATCAGGAAGCTCCTCGCCCTATGGACCTCCCTGCCCTGCCCCAGGGATTCATTCTCCCCACTGCAGATGGTGCTGAGCTCTGAGCTGTCTGGGAGGGTCGGACACAGTGTGTAGATGCAGCCCTGGCCACTGCATGGGTGGAGCATTCCCATGGTGCAGTACACTGGTGTGACTCCCTAAGGCAAAATGGTCGGAACAGACATGGCAGGAGGGCCACTCTCAAGCCAGCTGACCTCTGCTTATTCTTGGGACATTTACACTCAGAGCATGCAGCTTCAGGGACCCATCTGCCACCCTCCACCCAGCGATGTCCAGCATCCTCCATAGCTTCCTATGGCATCTGAATTCAAAGTTCCCAGGCTGAAGGCCCTGTCTGGCACTCACCAGCTCCATGGCTGTGCCTCTCGTTTCTCAGCTGCAAAATGGGGGCAGTCTCTGACTCTGACCACAGTGAATATTCTAGCTACAGTCACACTGATGTGACTGAAATGACAAGGAAGGAAAGATTGATTTGGGGCTATTGTTTCAGAAGTCTTCTTCCACCATGGCAGGAGGGCAAGGTGGAGCAAAGCAGTTCCATCATGCCTGAGAGGATGCAGAGAGAGAGAGAGAGAGAGACCAGAAGTATCTGTGGGTAATATATCCCCAGGACCCACCCCCAATGACCCATTTTCTCTAGCTAGGTCCCACCTCCCTAAGTTTCCATGATGTTCCCAAATAGTGCTACCAATCAAGCACTAAGCATTCAAACCATGAGCCTATGGGGACAATTCAGATTTAAACAATAACAGTAACAGTGTCCGGTCTGCCCTCACCAGACTGGTATTGGTAGACACCACCTCCTAGGTAGTCCTTCCTAGTTCCTTCATTTTCTAGAGGGGGAAACTGAGGCTCATAAGGGTAAAGGATCCATTCACCAACACACAGCTGAGAAGCCCTGCTATGTTCCCTGGGTCTCCTGGATTCTGAGACTCTAGAAGCATAGAGAGGCCACCTAGACCTTTAAAGAAGATTGATGGAAGTCTCCTCATTGCCTAGTAAACCCACAATATAGGGTGCCCAAAAGCCCAGTTTGAAGTTGGTTATGTGGTGGGAACTTAAAACTCAGAGAGTAGTGGTGTGCAAAACTGGGTTCTTCTGTAAGGAGGAGGGGACCCTCATGACAACCATGGCTCCCTCCTGACAAAAACCTGTGTGTATGTGTCTGTCTGTCTGTCTGTGTGTGTGTGTGTGTGTATCTGTGTATGTATCTCTCTCTCCCTCCATCTCTCTCTCTCTCTCTCTCTCTCTCTCTCTCTCTCTCTCTCTCTCTCTCTGTGTGTGTGTGTGTGTGTGTGTGTGTGTGTGTGTGTGTGTGTGTGTGTGTAGGGGAGATCCTTCAGGCAATGGCATTGAACCCATGTAAGGGGCAGGGCAGCAGACAGGGCCAGGAAGCTTGTCAGGAAGTGAGATAGAAGTCTACAGATGACACTGGGGTGCAGAGCAGGGAGCCTGTGACAGGCACCGGGGTTCACAGCAAAGAGTCCAGTGCAGACCTCAGGCTCTCCTCACAGGGATAGCTGCAGTCCTCTGGCTGCCTCCCCCAGAGTCTATGCTTTTAGAACCAGCTTGGGGGGTGCAGAGGGAGAGAGAGCATCCAAACCCTCACCTCCAAGGCCCTCAGCACCAGCTACAGTCCTCCTCCTCCACATACGCAGGTTCTACGCCCACAGATCTAACCAAACTCAGACAGAATAAAATTGAAACAAAAGAGGTCTGTACTGAACACGGATAGGCTTTTTCCTTTCTATTGTTATAGTTCAACAACCTACAGACCCTTTACATAGAGTTAGGGAGAAACAAAGTACACAGGATAGGGGTGCTTACCCTCCAAAAATACCATGCCATCACTATGTGGGACAACTGTAAATGTCTTTGGAAATCCAGTGCCCAAGGACCAAGGAGGGCAGCCAGGACTGTCATGTCCAGCAGGAAAACTGTAAGCAACTGCCAACTAGACTTTTAAGAACACAAAGCAAGTTTTTAAAGTTCTCTGACTTTTGCTTTCTTTCTCCTTGAAATGGCATAGAGGGGACCTTTCAAACAGCTCTTGGTAGTCACTTCCAGCCTCAAGAAACCTCTCTGAGTTTCTCTGACAGACAAGACAGAAGCCCAGCCCTGCAGTGGTCAGGGCATTGAGTTGGTGGGAACCAGATTTAGGGTCTCTCTTTTTGTTTTCCATTGCAAAAGGAGGTTTGAGGAGCAGGTGGAGGAGGTAATGGATTTGTGTTGTCAAACGATTGGATGGCAAGCCCAGGAGATATGCACCAGTGGCAGGGGTAGGGGTGGGCAGCAGGAATAGGGGACAAAGAAGGGGCTGAGGGTGAGGGCAGCTTGGGTGCTGGTGATGCAGAATGGGCAGAGAGACTGCCCAGACATCTTTGGGGTCCTGGTTCCATCATCTGTGTGCATGTGTGTGTGCATGCCACCTCCTGAAACATGGAAGAGGATCAGGAGCTATGTAGCAAAGAAGAGACCAACTCCTTTTCCATACCACTTGAGGGTCCCTGCTCCTTCCTCCTTCCATGGGGAGCCAGTGCCTTCATGCACATGTTTCCCACAGTCTGATTGCCTTTCTGAGAACAAACTTATTAAAACCCAGCCCTGGGCTCAAGGTTCACATGTGTTTTGCTGATCAGGATTAGTCCTTAAGTTCCAGCAAAGCTGCTGGGGCTGGCAGAGTTTAACCTACCTGCGAGCTGAGTCCCATGATCAAAGATTCTAGAGATGAAGGTGCTAGGGAATGCCTGGTGTTATTGGAACAGCTGAGCCTGGCCTCTGTGACTAGCTCAGTGTCCCAGACTTGGCCAGAAATGAGGAGGTGTATCTCTATGGTGACTTCAGAGCTCCTATGTTGGGGATAATCTGTGTCCCCCACAGGAAAGGTGATGTGATCTAATGGGGAAGACTGAGCAGAGCCATGCTGGGCTTGAATCTAGTTGCCCCACCCCCTGGCCTTGTGCTCAACTTCCCGTCTATGAGATGTACAGTGCTGTCTGACCCCCAAGGGCAAAGGTTCACAGACCTGGTGTGAGATACTGTGGGTCTCCCCCAAATTCATGGGCTTTGGGGTAAATTGACAGCACCCCAAAACAAATAAAGGCTTTCCCTCTTTTGGCCATGGCCTTCTATGGTCAGCATAAGAAACACACCAAGATGGAGACCTTTCCTCTCCCCCACTGTGCAGAGTATGCGTTGCGGGTGGTTCCCTGGAGGCTCCATGAACCCCTGCAGTGATGCCCACCCCAGCAGAGCCCTAGGCAGTGGTAGGCAATTCTGAAAAGGGCTTTGCCCCTCCCTTTGCCTGATCCACCCAGGCAGAGCTCCCACAGGGGTCACACACAACCCAGTAGGCCTGGGGAAACTGTAGAAAGTGATCTCTTAATTTCTAGTCATTCTCTAGGGCCCCAGTGGCCTGGCCTGAGCCTTGTACCCAGAGTGACCAGTCTCAAAACCCTGGCTCTGACCTAAATGTCAGGAACAGCCTAGCATATTTCTGCTGTCATTTCCTCTTCTCCTTGAGGAAAAAAAACTAAATATTGTTCCATGTCCACCCAACCCAGGTGGCCTGGCCCAGCTGGCTCTGCTCACCTCTGTCCTGTTCCCTTCACTTCCTCTAACCACCTAAAACAGAAGCTTGTCCCTGCCCCAGGACCATTGCACTCACTGTGTCTCCTCCACATCCTCACAGTGCTGGTGTCTTGTCTTTGGGATCTCATTTGATAGCATGTGTCCTAGAAGTCACACCAGGACATGGTGCTGATAGCATGTGTCTTAGAAGTCACACTACAACATGGTGTTGATAGATTGTCCCTTTTAAGCCCTTACAACAATTCCAGTCACACATATTCCTTGTTCCCTCGTCCGCCTCACTTTCCCTGTGATGTGAGTCATCTGGGGGTAAGAACCTTGTCCTTCTCCCCCTCCATCCCAGGTGCTTTTAGCAGTGCCTGGTGACAGAACATGCTTGTGAAAATGACTGTCCTTGACTGGTGCAGGTGTGGAGGAATCAGAGACTGGATAGGAGCTAGGTGGCAAAAGGCCTTGAATTCCAAGACCTGGCATCTGGACCTCATCCTTTGAGTAAGCAGGAAGCTAACGGGTAAGGCCATCACTTCAGCTGGTTGCAAGGAAGGGAGAAAAAGAGAAAAAATGTGGCAGGGTGCTCTGCGTGGCAAGGGCTGAATGGGTGGGCTCTCCATCCTAAAGGAGGCCTCATGTCTCCCTTGCTGCTCCTGACCATAAGTGATGTATGGAAGGGTGGCATGAGCCCGGTCTTGGATCATTCTGGAATTTGTCTCCCTGTGAACTACACTCCTCTGTCTGACTGTGTAACAGCACCTAGAATGGGAACCACACCACAGTCTCTGTGGCCACATTTCTCTGTCTTCATGACTTTGTCAGGCCCTTTCCAAGGTGTGCAAATGCAGATTCCCTGGCCCAGCCTCGGGTCTCCAGGAAATAGCAGAGTCTGCTTTTTAAAAGATAAAATGTTTTTAAACCAGTTTCCCAGGGGATTCTAACATGCCATGGGGACTATGGAACCCTGCTGCAAGATTCCTGGCACCCATTTACCACTTTCGTTTTAGAAACTTCTGCCCCAGATGGCATAAGATAAATACACACAGTAGGAAGCAGATTCCATAGAGTCTCCCCTAAGCTTCTGTCCTCTTGGGAATATCTTCCCTGTTCTCACCATAGTAGCATCCTGCTGGGACCCTCTTTTAGGACCTGCCTCCCACAAGCAGCTTCCTGACCATCTCTCCCCTGTGGGATTTGTTCCATCTCCTCTGAAGCCTTGTGTTATTCTGCAAGATCCTCAAATGGCATTGTCACCTCGTGAAGTCACTCAGTCATTGAGCAAATATTTACCAAGGACTTTCTACTCGTTACTTCTATGTCACTATAAGAAAATACTCTAATAAAAGCAACTTAAGAGAGAATGGGTTTATTGTGGCCCACAGCTCAAGGTTACGGTTCACAGTGGTGGGAAAACTTACAGCAGCAGGAGCGGGAGGGGGAGCAGATGGCCACTCTATGTCCAGAGTCTAGAAGCAGAGAGAGACGAATGCCTGGGCTCAGCTCGCTTTCTCTTCTTCACTCAGTCCAGGACCCCAGCCTAGGGGATGATGCACCCACAGTGGGCAGGTCTTCCCATCTCAACCCAATCAAGATCATCCCCTATGGGCATATTCAGAGACCTACCTAGCAGGCAATTCTTCCAGACCTCAAGTTGACAATTAAGATTGACAATCACACCTCCTCTAGATGTGGTTCTAATTAGATACTGAATTATCAGACAGATAGCACACTGACCCCAGAGATAACACAGTGAGGGAGAGAGACTGACAGACAGCATCATCAAAAACTCCTGGAGGGACCTTGGCATCTGACTGCTAGGTTCTAAATCCTAGCTCCACCCTCAATGTTTGTGTGACTTTAGGTAGGCTGCTTCTCACCTCTCTGTGCCTCAGTAATTCCATTTGTAAACTGCAGGATGGTACTTATGCTGGTGCTGAGGATTGGTGTGAGAGATGAAGGCACCAGGCAATGTGTATAATTCATTACGGGCTATAATGTAGAGGTTTTCAGCATGGCACGGTTGATGCTGTGCGATGAAGCCTTAGGAGAGGAAAGGTTCCTGTCCCCCAAAGTGGCCAGGAAGGACCCCCAGTGGTAAGGCAAGTGTCACAAATGGATGCTCCAGCCAAGAAAATGCCCCTTGTACAGAGAAGGGGTGGGAACAGCCTAGGCACGGGAAGGAAGTAATGCCAGCAGGGCGCACTGAGAAGACAGAGGGCAGAGACTACAGGAAGTCTGGGTGCTTGCAGCTTTTGTTCCCTCCATAGCTGCCCATGTGGGAACAGAGGACCAAACAGAAAACACACATCTAAGCTGAGCTGGGGGCAGCTAGGGTTCTTACAGATGCTGGGAAGCCTTTGTTAGGTACTTAACTTAGTTCCAGGGTTCCTGCCCTTGGCAAAACATTCTGGGAACTTCCTTGGGAACAGCCTAGAAGGCAGCTGAATCAGCCACATGGGGGCAAGGAGAGGTGACTAACCGCATACTAGCTCTGTCTGGTTCCCAGCCCCAATGGCCAGACTAGGACATCCTCCTTTTCCTTCTGCTCTGTCTCTATCACAAGTGGTGAAGATACTTATACTCTTCCACCTCAGCTGGTAAAGACCAGGCCTTGCACATTTCAGACAGAATGTCCCCAGCGGGGTTCACAGGGGTTCCCATCCCTGTGACAGAAACTGTCTCCTGGCCTTAGCACGTGCCCACTAGGCAGAGGTCAGCAGTGACCTGCCTGAGTAGCGGGT
The DNA here is from genome assembly GCA_004026605.1 of Ondatra zibethicus. Classification (NCBI taxonomy): domain Eukaryota; kingdom Metazoa; phylum Chordata; class Mammalia; order Rodentia; family Cricetidae; genus Ondatra; species Ondatra zibethicus. The sequence continues at coordinate 6,273 of PVIU01005259.1, read as the reverse complement.
TACACACCCAGGGAGGACTCATAACCAGTTTGTTACAATGGGTTCTGGGCTGAGAAATGATATAAATGGGAAAATTTCCTTGAAAAACTACAAAAGAATGTCATTGTAAGGTTTTTTTTTACTTTGATTTTCATTAATTGTGTGTGGTAAAATACAAAGAACATAAAATGTATCATCTTAACCTTTTTAGGTGTTCGGTTTAGTGGCATGGAACATATGCATACTGTGTAGCTGTCATATCTAAAACACCAAACCTCAGTCACCATCAGATCCCCCTGGCATCTGCCTTTTACCTTCTGCCACTGTGGAGCTGACTCCTCTTGGGACCCCACAGAACTACAGTGTTTACTCTCGTGATTTTGTCTCATAACCTCAAGGTTCATCTATGTAGTTATATGTGTCAAAAACTTTCTTTGTATGGTTGAATGATGTTTCATTATATAGATGGACCACATTGTAGGGTTTTTTTATATGTAAAAACAAAGTTGTTCCTGACTTTGGGCTATTGTGAATAATGCTTCTGTGAGAAGGTGTGGCATATGCCTGAAACCCCAGCATTGGAAAGGATGAGACAGGAGAATCCCAAGTTTGAGAACAAGTCTGGACTAAAATAAAATTTAAAAGGCTTCCACCTGGTATCTATTGGAATGCCAGCTGTCTGTCCTTTGGATGTATATTCTAATGGAATGGCTGAGTGCCATGGGCAGACAGAGTCTCTCATGGGTCTTTCAAATACACATGTAAGAACACGCTGGTGATTGTTCTTTCTGCCTGAAGATGGTGGGAGGGCTAATCTCACTGGTAATTGATAAGATCTGGAATTGCTAAAGAGACATGCCTGTGGGATTATCTTGATTCTTTTGAGGTGGAAAGACCTGCCCATTGTGGGTGCAACTGTTCCCTGTGCTGGGATCCTGGACTGTGTAAAATCAAGAAAGACTGTAAATACTGCGTGACCAGCTGCCTCAGGCTCCCACAGCTGTGGCTTCCCCAATGTGGTGGGCTGTATCTGCAAAATGAGCCAAAATAAATCCTTTCTTTCTTGAGTTGCTTTTGTTGGAGTTTTCAATCACAACAACAGAGAAGAGTAAGGCAGTTAGACTGGCCAGCAAGACATAGACCATGAAATGCCCTATGAGACTGCCTGCCACGTACACCAACAGCCCTTCCTCAATTGGTCCAGATTTGCAGGAAGAAGTACCAGGACACCCCTGTTCACCCAGATACCAGACTGGTCTGAAACACTGCTGAGCTGGCAGTCCCAATGCTGATATCCTTGCTAGCCAGGCCACTTTCAGCTCTCTCCTTGCAATATGCATTTCCAGATGCTCCCAAGTGCATTTCCCCTGTTCCCCACCCCCATGTTTCCATGCACACATCTTTCAGGATGCATCACAGAGCCAAGTCGGAGTATCCTAAAACAGAAGATGTAAGACCTTGCCATCTGTCCTTCATCCTAGCACCTGGACAGAGGCAGCCCACCCTCCCTTTGATGGTCGGCTTTCCTTCCCTTTTTTGTCCCCTAGAGTCCTATTTTTCCACCTGCCCACCTTCTATTCAATTCCAATGACTACCTGTCATCTCTTCTCAAACTACATGAAAAGATGTCACCTTCACTGCCCCTGGCCCATCCTTGCCTTTCCATCTGGCCACTCCACAGGGGGCTTCTACAACCATGCCTGCCCCTTGCTCATCCTCTGAAATATTAGCTGAGCCTACATCTCCTTTGCGGACAACCTGGTGCCCTCTTCACATCCATCCTCCCTGCTGCCTCAGAGCTGCTGATGTGACATGACAGGGGAAGGTGACAGTGTCGTCCATCCACCCTTTGCTTTCTGGCCTCTGAGCCTCAACCTGTGAAAATGGCAAGTTTGAACATAGATGATCAGAGGATAAAGAAGAACACTGTGAGAAATCAGAGCTCCTGTTCGCCCCTTCCACACTTGCCAGCTGAAGGTCCTGAGGACACCTGAGTCTATTTCCCCTGTTGCCAGGACCTCCCCCCGTCTGCCTGGGGAAGCCTTTCTTCATATCCTGCATCCTTGCTCTCAGAAAGTTAGTTACCACCCTTCCCTTGGGCCAGATATATTCCACATCCTTTCCCTTCCTGCATCCTTGCTCTCAGAAGGCTCCTTCCACACCCAGACCCCCACGCTTTCCTGCATCATGGTGTGGAATCATTCTCCTTTGTAGTTAGTGCATCCCTCACCTGGCAATTAAGCACATCCTGCCATGCCTCTGATGTTGTGCATGGGGGTGCTTCGTGCCTGGTGCTATTGTGCAAGGTGCATGTTGTCTCACCACCGCCAATTAGTTCAGGAGGAGGAGTAGGCAAGGTGCCCCATCGGCCCTGAGCCGATGAGCTCTGCACACATGAGAAGCTTGAACCTAGAGTGATGATGGATGGGGTGGCTGTTGGTTTTCCTCCAGCTCATCCTTTATTATGCTGTCAGGAAACCTTTCTTCAGATTGTTCTCCTTATCTTACTCATCTGGTCCCTTTGATTTAGTCAAGGAGTGCACCGAGTCTACCAGGTGGGTGGTGTCTTGGGGATGCAGAGGGACCCACACTCACACAGGGTCCTGCATGCTCAGGAAATGATCAGATACACGGCATGCCTGGGATGAGGGATGGAATCCCAGAGCTGACAAACATGACAGGGCACTGTAGAAGTGGGGTGCCCTGCAGCTCGAGGTGTGGAGGCTGACCTTGGATGATGAAAAGACTTCAAGTGGGTCTCCAGGGTGATGGGTTTGGGTTAAAATATTAAGACACAAAGAGGTTTCAGGTGGGGAGCATTTAAAGAGCAAAGCAATTTGGATGCCAGGGCCGTTGTAATCTCCTGTCTTCTCAGGTAGCTCCAGGACAGAGGGAAACGCCCAAAGCCACCCCAATCTGCAGAAGCCTATTGATCTCAACTGGGTTGTCATTATCCTTAAGTAGGCAGTTTTCCCAGGTCCTAAGCATAAACTCTCCCAGATACCAGCCCCTCTGCTCCCTTCCTGTCACTGGAACCAGAGAGGCAAAGGGATGCAGTTCTGTGTTGTCTGTAGAAAGGCCATCCGCTGAGAATCCTAATCACCCATGAAGAAGGTATGGTTGGCGTCATTCTGAATCTGCTGGTTCAGTCTACTCTACTAGGAAGTGAAATATTTGTATATTTCTTGCATTTTATTTATTTATTTGTGTGTGTGTGACGTGTGTGTGACAGCATGTATGTAAAGGTCAGGGGCAATTGATAGGAATCAGTCTTCTCTTTTCTCATGTGGGTCCTGAGAATTGAACTTAGTTCTTCAGGCTTGGTGGCAAGATCCTTTACCCACTGAGCCATCTTGACAAGCCAAGAGGATATTTGAATAAAAACCATGACTGTTTTCTGTATAAGCAGACTCCCCTCTCCCCATGACTCCCTAAGCATTGCCACTATTTATAAGGCATTAATGTTGGATGTGCAAATTATGAATGATCCTTCTGCTTGTAAACATTGTAATACAATCAGAGATTATTTAAAGTACATGGCAGGGGCTGAGGAGATGGATCAGTAGGTAAAGGGCTTGCTGCACATGGGACGCCTCATTTTGGATCTCCAGTCACCTCATAAAAAGCCAGGTATGCATCCATAATCCCAGCACTTGGGAGGAGAAAACAGAACAATCTTTAGGACTTGCTGTCCAGACAGCTTAGCCATGTCAGTGAGCGCCAGGTTCATGGAAAGACCCCAATCTCAAAAAATAGTGTGGACAGCAATAAGATACCCAATATTGACCTCTATCCTCTATGTGCATATGTGTACACATTCATGTGTGTCTACACATATGAATGCACAAATGAACATGTATACTTTAATAGTAATAACAACAATAATGTCTTAAACAGGCTTGTGTAGGCTCTGTTGAAGGACTGTACAGGTTTGTGTAAAGGACTTCAGCATCCTCAGGTTTGAGAGCATCAGGAGGTCATGGCAACAGTCTCCTATGAGTACTGAGAGACTCTGGTATCTTCTGCCAACTGAGCAGAGTTCTGTGTTTCATGTGGCTGCGGCAGGGCTTCCCATCAAGAGTCACATGAGCTATGCTGTGTGTACCATGATGCCACAAGCAGCAGCAAGGAGAAGCTCCAACCACACTCATCTCAGACTACATTCCTATCACACAAGGAGCTTGGGAACGTTCAAGAACAAAAGGGCCCTTGCCCATGGCTGGAGCTAACCAAAGAAGAAGAAATTAGGAGCATGGCTTCAGGACTCCTTTCTTGTGTCTTCCTTGACAAAGCCAGATAGCTGAAGCTGCCAAGTTCTTCTGTTTACCTTCTGTTTTTGATGGTTCCCTTCTTGCTTAAGTTTTCCTTTAATTCTTTCTCACAAATTGGAAGCTTAGCTGGGTGGGGTCTTGCCCTGGGGTCACCACTCCCTTTATCCATTTAGCATCAGGCTTTTCTTTAAACTTTTTGTCTCCTTGAATCCTTGAACACAGGATTTGACTTCAATAAAACATTTCCTAGTGTTTCTTTTCTAATCAAACTGTACATTTTTACTTTTCCTTGCTTAGCTTGCTCCTTTTCATTATTGATCTGCATAAGAGTGCTTATTAATAACCATGGGACAGAGTCAAAACTGAGTTGTCTTGAAATTTCCCCTGCCAATGACATTAATCCAAAATGCTTAATTTAGCCTCTAGAAGATTTTTAGGACAAGGGCAAAAAACAGACACATTCTTTGCCAAAATATCACAAGAATGGTTTCTAGGGCTCTTACTAACATTTATCTCCCACCCCGAAACCTCATGAGCTGGCCCCACATTGTTCTCAGCACCGCTGTCCTCCTTGCTCCTACTTGGAAGGTTCATTAGATGCTGCCTAAAGTGTTCACTGCTTTCCTAACCCAAAGTCCACATTCTGCCAACAAGCAGCATGGTCAGGCCTGGCACAGCAATACCCCACTCCTGGTACCAACTTTTTAATCACTTTTCTATTGCTGTGAAAAGACACCATTACCAAGGAAGCTCTTATAAAAGAAAACATTTACTTGGGGCTGACTTACAGTTTCAGAGGCTTAGTTCATTATCATCATGGTGGGTAGCATGGCAGACATGGTGCTGGAGAAGTAGTTGAGAGCTATATCCAGAGAGGCGGGGATTGGGAGTGGGGGACTGGGTCTGGTGTGAGCTTTTGAAATTTCAAGGCTTTTGAAACCAGTAACTCACTTCCTCCAAAAAGGCCACACTTCCTAATCCTTCTAATCCTTAGTGAACTAAATAGTTCCATTTCCTAATGACTAAACATTCAAATACAGGGGCCTATGGGGACCATTCTTGTTCAAACTACCACACCTGAACTTGCTGTTTTGTCTAATTTGGATAACCAACTTATTCTAGGATTCCCCGTCTCTTCTTCCAAGTGGTGGGGCTACAGTCAATTCGCTGTGCCTACCTTGATTTTACATGGATTAGAGAGACAGAAATACGGTGCTCATGTGTGTACAGCCAGCACTTTGCCACTGGACTATATCCTTGGTCCTGTTGTGTGTGTTTTATGTTCTTTTGCTTCTTAGACATTTGACACATTTATATTTCTTTTTTCTTTTTTTATTTTTATTATTATTTTTTATTTTTTATTTTTCTCTGCTCCCCTCCCTGCCACACCCCTCCCTCCCTCAACTCTCCCCCAAGGTCCCCATGCTCCCAATTTATTCAGGAGATCTTGTCTTTTTATACTTTCTACTTCCCATGTAGATTATATCTATGTAAGTCTCTCTTAGTGTCCGTATTGTTGTCTAAAATTCTCTGGGATTGTGGTTTGTAGGCTGACTTTCTTTGCTTTATGTTTAAAAACCACCTATGAGTGAGTACATGTGATAATTGTCTTTCTGTGTCTGGGTTACCTCACTCAAAATAATGCTTTCTAGTTCCATCCATTCTCCTGCAAAATTTAGGCTGTCGTTATTTTTTTCTGCTATGTAGTACTCCATTGTATAAATTTTTTTTATCCATTCTTCGATCGAGGGGCATTTAGGTTGTTTCCAGTTTCTGGCTATGACAAATAAAGCTACTATGAACATAGTTGAGCACATGTCTTTATGGCACGATTGAGCATCTTTTGGGTATATACCCAAAAGTGGTATTACTGGGTCTTGAGGAAGGTTGTTTCCTAATTTTCTGAGAAATCGCCACACTGACATCCATAGGGGTTGTACCAGCTTGCATTCCCACCAGCAATGCAGAAGTGTTCCCTTTTCTCCACAGCCTCTCCAGCATAAGTTGTCATCAGTGTTTTTGA